>JAJMAW010000086.1:0-63559 GCA_030565085.1 Sugiyamaella pinicola
GCTCGAGCTTCGCTCGAGGGCTTGGAGCGTATAGCCAGCCTGTCAACCACAGAGCCCAGCCGCTGGAGGCGACCCCCAAACCGCTTGGAGCGTATAGCCAGCCAGCCAGCCAGCCAGCCAGCCAGCCAGCCCGGGACAGTGTACGCTCCCAGCCCTCGAGCGAAGCTCGAGCTACGGGTCTGGGCAGAGCCCAGCCGCCGGAGGCGACCCCCAAACCGCCGGAGGCCCCCATCGCGTGCCTGTCGATTGATTTCCCGTCAGCCCATTGTTGAGGCAGCAGCGCACAGAAGTGACCCCTGGCTGACTTAGCTGGGGGTTACGCCCGCTTCGCGGAGGGCTTGGAGCGTATAGCCAGCCCGGGACAGTGTACGCTCCCAGCCCTCGAGCGAAGCTCGAGCCACGGGTCTGGGCAGAGCCCAGCCGCCGGAGGCGTGACCCCCAAATCCGCCGGAGACAGTTGCCCGGTATCGCAACAACACGACGCAACGCGAAGCCGACGCGCGGCCTGACCCGCCCCTTCTAACAGATCAGGACGATCAGGACGATCGGCTGATCATAACCAAGTACGGTATCCGGCATGACAGCTTGACGCCGGCAGAGGCTGCGATCCTGCACATCAGTGGCCTATTCCAGTTAGACAAAGAGATGCTGCCAAACGCGAGATCCTCGGACCCCTACATCGCCTCCGGCGGCCGGGCGCTGCCCGGACCCGTTGCTCGAGCTGCGCTCGAGAGGACGGGGGCCCCCATTTTCGCGCGGTTGGGGGAGTGTGGGGGTGGAAGCGATGGGAGAGAGAATGGGGGCAGGAGACGGCGCTAGCTGGTGCTGGTGCTGGTGCTGGTCCGCTGGTGTAGGCCAGGCTGGGCTTGCTCGCTGGCTTGCGACACTCCTGGTATCCAGGGGTGGCTCACATTGTCTGGGCTGCACTCCTTCACGCTGCTACACGTGGCGGCGGCAGCGTCAGGCCCAGCAGCCAGGCCAGCCAAAGTGCTGCTACACAAGCAGGAGGTCTGCGCTGGAATTCAGGGGTACTTTTCGTCGCTCGCTGGTCGTGGCTCGCGCGATGCCATCCATGGTCGTCCTCCTTAATTGATTTATTTCTTGATCGCGATCGCGACGCGTACCGTATCGGTCTTTAATTGATGAATTCAATTTGCTTGAACCTTAAAATATCGCTGGCTGGCTCTCCCCTGGTCTGCCTCCGGCGGCTGGGCTCTGCCCAGACCGTAGCTCCGCTTCGCGGAGGGCTTGGAGCGTAGGCCTGGCGCTCCAAGCCCATCTCACCTCACCGCCCGCTTCACCTGGCGCCTGCCTGCCTGCCTGCCTGCCTGCTACCCCCAGCATCGAGCGCCACCCCCAGCACCGAGCGCCAGGCCTACGCTCCAAGCCCTCCGCGAAGCGGAGCTACGGGTCTGGGCAGAGCCCAGCCGCCGGAGGCGTAACCGCCATCCCCCTGGTCTGCTGCCTCTGGCGGCTGGCAGCTGCCTGCTACCCCCAGCATCGAGCGCCACAGCACCGAGCGCCAGGCCTACGCTCCAAGCCCTCCGCGAAGCGGAGCTACGGGTCTGGGCAGAGCCCAGCCGCCGGAGGCGTAACCCCCATCCCCCTGGTCTGCGCCCGCTGGCGGCTGGCAGAGTGCTGGGAGCGTGTCGCGCTAGCCGAAATGATTACTGTGAAACAGCAGCCACCAGCCGTTCGCTGTGCTAATCGACGTTAATCGCCTGTTATTTCGGTAATGAGTCAAAAACAAGATTAGCCAGCTAGCTATTTCAAGGGTAGGTTTTTTTCAAGCCGGAAACGATCGCGATTAAATTAAACGATTAAATGAATATGAATAAAATAAATTAAATAAAATATACAAAATTAACGAGAATGTAAATAAATATTCTGTGTATTTATCTGTATATTTTACATAATATAAACAGCTATTCTGGTTTTCATATTTTTTTATTCATATATTTCTATATATTATATGTTCCGATTTAATCGTCTGATTATTCTCAGAACGCTTGGGCCAGATAATTTAAGTTAGCCCGTCGTATTTCGTAGGCAGCCGCCAGAGGCAGCCGGTGCTGCTTCAGCTGATCGTGGGCGTAACCATTGTTTGGGTCTGCAGATTTGGCAGGGATTGCGCTGCAAAAACCAGTGGCTGGAGACTTCATGCTGGACGTAGCGTGCGCCGGCAGTTGCAGGAATTATCGATGCGGACAATAAATATATTAAATATATTAAATGTAATAAAAATGCAATAAAAATGCAATAAAAATATAATAAAAATGTAATAAAAATGTAATAAATAATGCAATAAATAATATAAAAAGTATTAAATAATAAAATAGTAATAAAAATATCCAGAGCACTAATAAAATATACAATAAATTGTCACTATCACTATCGTATATGCTTGGCGGTGTTATTTCTCGATTGGGGAAAATAGCGAATATAAAATATATAATTTATTTAGGTTTAACGTGGCGGCTGGTAGGATTTTCTGTTTAATGTTAAAATTAGATGAGCGAGAGATAAGGGAGAGATGGCATGAGCATTACAGTAATTTCATTTGCACGCTATCCCTTCATACCGTCCTCATCGTTTCACCCGTCTGATGGTTGTGTGTGCATCAAACTCTCAGATCATTCATTCATGTTGCCAGCTATCCCCCTGGCTGGTCCTTCTGCTGTACCTGCCACCTGCCAGCCTGCTGTCGCCAGCCTGCTTTTCTGCCAGCCTGCTGCTTGTCGCTGTTCTACCTACCAGCCGGCCCCTGCCTACCTTCCAGCCTGCTCCTGCTTGCCAGCCTGCTGCCTGCCAGCCTGCCAGCCTGCCAGCTGCTTTCCTGCTTTCCTCCCAGCCTACTGCTGCCTGCTGGCTGCTGGCTGCTACCTGCCAGCTGCTTTCCTGCTTTCCTCCCAGCCTACCTGCTGCCTGCTGCCTGCTGCCTGCTACCTGCCAGCTGCTTTCCTGCTTTCCTCCCAGCCTACCTGCCAGCCTGCTCCTGCCCCCTTGCTTAATCCAGCCTACCAGCCTTCCAGCCTAGCCCGCCAGGCTGCTTCCTCCCAGCCTACCTGCCAGGCTGCTTTCTCCCTGCTTAGCCCTGCCTCTCCCCTTCTCTGCCTACCCCTTCTCTGCCTACCCCTTCGCTGCCTACCTTCTTTCCTCCCAACCTAACCAGCCTCCTCAGGCCCAAGCCTATCGTCCCAGCCCAAGCCTACCACCTCTTCCATCCCTGGCTTGCAGAACAAAAGACCTACAAAAATAAATGTCAACTCCTTTATACAAAAAAGCACCGTGTAAAAAAGAAATAAATATATCACGCATAAAAAAAGGAGTAGGCAGGTCGCGTAATAGAAATATTCATTTAATATTTAAACAAACATAAATCCCAACCTGTCGTTGGCAATTTATATTATTCTTGTGTCGAATATTTAATTTGCTTTCGCCAAAATTAAGCTATAGATTAGCTTTGATTCAATCTTTAATATATCCGCCGGTCGGTATATTTTATGAATATATTTAAATATTTGGATATTTCCTTCCAATTGCTATCACTACCAAAATGTCCGATAAACAGGCCCTTGATATCTTCATTAGACAGCCAGTTAATCAGTCAATGATTAATTATCTGGCTTCTACAACCTTGACTGTCATTAAATGTGATCCTCCAACTCCTATGGCTGCTTCTGCTCTTATTTCTCCTCCTCCTTCGCCTACTGGTACGCCTACTGGTACTACTACTGTACCTTTACCAACTCTCAGCTCGTTTATCAGCACTTTAGTCCAGAAATCAAATGTTCAAACTCCTACTCTTATGACCACTTTGGTATATCTGGCTAGATTAAGGCAGAGATTACCTTCGATGGCTAAAGGTATGGCTTGTACATGCCATAGAATATTTCTTGCATGTTTGATTATGGCTGCGAAAAACCTTAATGATTCATCTCCAAAGAATAAATACTGGGCAAAATATACCTTTGGATTATTTAGCATTGCAGAGGTTAATCTCATGGAGAAGCAACTTCTTTATTTATTAGATTGGGATTTAAGAGTTGGTCCTCAAGATCTTTACACGCACTTTGCACCTTTTCTTCGTCCTATCAAGGAAAACCTCAAACATAAGCTTGCTTTACAACAAGCCCAACAAGCTAAGCAAATACAAATGCAAGCTGCCATGAATTACTCACCATATTATGAGGGTACAACTTCACCTAGTTCATATACTCATCATCATCATCATCATCATCATCATCATGCATATAATACTCCTCCAGTAAGCCCATATCGAAGAACTCCAATGTACCATCACCAAACACAATCACAGTATTACCAAGCAGTACCTCCACTGTCGACATCATCGTCTGCTTCTTCACTTTCTACAACATCATCATACTCTGCCGGCTCGTCATCACCATCGCCAATTCTATCGATGCCAAGTCCAACTGGAACTGGAACCGGAACCTATTCATTATCACCATCCGACTACACTCGGTCATTAACAGCAGCATCATCTAAGAAGCTCAACAGCAGCACCTCACGATTAGGTGTCTCGGCAAAGAATAGATTAAGATTCTGGTCCCGATCAAGCAACCAAGGGCAAGACTATTATCCATATATGGATGATACGGTTCATGCGGTTTAACCTATTTCTCTTGCATAAATTCCCTTGCATTTATTTATTTAATTAATAATAGCATTATTTACATAAAACATTTCATAACATCATATAGTGTCTAGAATTTCCCAGCTGCTTTGCCCATTAGACCAATGACAGCTTCGATATTTTCTAACTTTTGTGCACAGCAAGGAACGATTTGGTATTCACGTTCAATGATTGTCGATTGGGTGAGGAGAGGATGAGTCGAGAGGTTGGTTACTTTATCACGCAACTGAGCATACCTAGGTTCTGAGTCTGCTACGTCGGCTTTAGTAGCAATAACAAGAATGTTTTTGTTCTTGAGACGGTCGGCACCCATTTCGTTGAGAAGAATTTCAAGGTCATTAGAAGGGTCAGGCCGATCGAGGGCAATAACAAATACAAGACCACCGGATCGCTCGACATGACGGAGGAAATCAAGTCCCATGCCTTTGTTTTCGCTAGCTCCTTTGATAATCCCCGGGATATCTGCAACTGTAAATGACGGACGGGAAATACCTAGCGAGATGGTGCCTATTGTAGGATTCAATGTAGTGAATTCCCAATGGCCCACCCTGGGCCGAGCCTGAGAGATGGCACGGAGAAGAGTAGATTTTCCAGCATTAGGCAGACCCACAAGACCCAAATCAGCAAGAAGTTTTAACTCAAACAGGAAATACTCTTCAATTCCATAGCGAGCACGTTTGGCAAATTTCGGGTTTCGGACATCTACTGTCTGGAAATGCATATTACCCATACCACCCGAGCCACCAGATAGAAGTCGAACTGGGTCTGTGGGTTTATCTAGATCGATTCCCTTGATGGGGATACGATCTGTTTCCTGTTCCTTGCGACGAGTGATCAAATCAAAGAATTTCACTCTGTTGTTGAGTTTCTGGAAATAGTCTCGTGATTCGTAGTATTCGTCTTCTTTTTCTTTGAAAATCCACCCCTCACCATCGGGATAATGTTCTCGATGGAGCTGAATAAACTTATCTCGTTCCGCAGAGTAGTAGTCTTCAAAAATGTCCACATCAACAAACAAATCTTGTTGTGGCAATTTGGTACCAGTAGACAGGCCTAACTGCTCACGTTCTTTTAATCGTTTGGCACTTTCTGATTCGTAAAGCTCTTTGATAAGCTTGGGCATTGGAATCCATTTGATTACTGTACCTATTGGTACTTGAATAAGCATGTTTTTACCATTCTTTCCAGCTAATTGATCTGATCCGCCAGATTTCCCTGCCTCAGCTGAGTAGTGATTTCGTAGTTTATGAAGACTAGTTTCACCTTCAACCGCTTGAACATATATAGACCCTCCTTTGCCACCATCACCTCCATTTGGAGGACCTTTTGCTCGTCCTGCCTCCCTTAGGAAAGATGCCTTTCCATCACCTCCTGGACCAGCAGCGAGCTTGATGATTCTCAGATCAGCAAAGTTTGTTTCTTGCTTCTGCCTATGTCGATAGCCATCTAGAGAGTAGGGGATTTTGTATTTCAATTTCCTCAGCTCAGCTTCTTGAGGTGCCCAATGATCTTGGTATAGAGCAGACTGTTCTACCATATCTTCAATCCCAAGGACCGTTAACGAGGAACTGAATGGCTTTGCAACCGACGCTATAAAGGGATTATAATTGCCATGATTGAGAGAACTTCGGAGTGAATTACCACTCCTCCTTCGTAAAATGAACATTATATCGGGGAGAAAATAAATTAGATCGTTTTCCAATATTATTTTATATAGGTCTATAGGACGAGCCGCACTATGAAAAAACACCCGCCGCATCACCACTTCACGATATAGTCCTAATAACACAGACCACATAAGCCATCCAACATACACAATGGAAGAACCTCCTTCGAGTCCACCTGGTGGACATGAAGGTGATAAAGGAGATGAAATACAGACTTCAATTGACTCAATATCTGAATCAAAGCCCATCACGCCTACGTCAACGTCGTCATCAAAGAACAGTAAATCGAAAAGTAAAGCTTCTGCTACTACGAGTAGTACAACTAGCAATGACAAAGCCGACCCCGGTACACCTACAACAGAGGCTAATAAACCGAAAAGAGGAGGCTCAAAGCCAATTCTGAAAATAAGTGGCATAGCCAGAGTCGATAATAACATGAAACCAACGCTGTTCTCCACTCCTACGGCTATCAATCAGAAAAATTACTATACAGACTATCTCAAACGAGATGATCAGATATATTTCAACCGCCAATGGGCCGATGAACAGAAAAGACTGAAAGAAAAAGAACTAAAAGACAGGGAGCTAAAGGACGAGAAAAAAGCTGCCATGAAATTGAAGTTAAAAGAAAACGGGGGCGGTAATGTAGGCGTAGACGATGGCGAAATTGGCGACGAAGAAGATGAAGAAGATTCCGAAGAAGAACAGGAGGAATTGGCGGCTGGTGCGAGGACACTGGTGGTTCATTTTGGATCCAGGAATCTGCGTCTGGGATTGGCTTCTCAAGTATATCCAAAAACCATTCCTAATGTCATTGCTCATAGAATATCTGATGATGACGATGATAGCGACGAAAATGACGACGACGAAGATGATGCTGACCGCGAGGATAATTATTCTGGCACTGTGACTCTTCTGTCAGATTCATTCAAAAAAGCAGGTAATACTGTCCGCAAAGATCTCAAGGAACGAATGAGATATTATAAGCGGAGAATAATTCCTAATTCTCACGACCTTGTAACAGGATTCAATGGCCGCCAGCAGCCAGAAGTCATTCCCGAACATAATGATCTTCAGCGAGAAGAATGGACCGACGTAGAAGACCTAAGTACCCCGTCATACATCATTGGCGAAAAGGCCCTCAAGATTCCTCCCAATTCTTATCCGAAATACAAACTCTTATGGCCAATTCGTCATGGATCGTTCAATGAGCAAGACTATTCATCTCCCCAACAGGTTCTTGGCGACCTTGCCATAATCCTAGTTGAATCGCTTGAAAAAGAACTTTCGATCTCAATCCGCCAATTTAAAGGCTATAATGTAGTTGTCATCATCCCCGACTTGTACGAGCGAGCCTACGTAGTCAACATCATCGAACTGCTCCTTGATATGAGGTTTGCCAAAGTCTGTGTCCAGCAAGAAGCAATCGCTACTACATTTGGTGCTGGCATTTCTAATGCTTGCATTATCGATGTTGGTGCTCAGAAAACATCAATTACATGTGTCGAGGAAGGCATGTGTATTGCTGATAGTCGTATCAATTTAAAATATGGAGGCGATGATATCACATTAGCATTTATTAAATTCCTACTTGAATCGAAGTTCCCCTATAAATCAATTGATGTGTACAAAAACCAGTATGATTGGGAACTGGCAAACGAGCTTAAGCATAAATTCATCACTGCAAACGATGCAGATGTAGCAATCCAGCTCTATTCGTTCCATCAGCGAAGCCCTGATCAACCGACTAAAAAATACGATTTCAAGACGTTTGATGAGGTGATGCTAGCCTCTCTTGGCCTGTTCTATCCTCAGGTCTTTATGTTGGACGGTAAGCTGGATTCTAAATTCAGACTGTTCCCTCGTTCTTTTGATATTTACGACGGTAAGCATAACGACCCTTTGTCAGATGCACAGATTAATGTCTGTAAAGATACCCTGGCAGTATGGGGACTATCTTACGTGAAAGAACTAGCAAAAGAGCAGGAGAGGCTAGCAGCGACAGCTGCGACTACTAACGGCGTGTCGAAATTAAATGGAAACTCGGTTGCAGTTTCAGGGATTTCAACACCTGTACCCAGTTCAACCCCTGGAACGCCTGCGCCAGAAGGTGCCAGTAGTACTAAACTTTCCACCACCAGCTCGGCAGCTGCTGCAACATCACATCTGTCAGCTGCACAATTACAATTGAACAATCAATTCCTGGCTGCAGAATCCATCGACCCCTATTCGGTTCCATCTATTGGACTCGATCACGCTATTATCGAATCCATCACACAGGCTGCCAAATCATCTTCCACGAAGCAGTCTTTCTATGAAAATTTGATGATTGTTGGTGGAGGAGCAAGCAAAATATCCGGGTTTGACAATCTTCTCATTGACCGTATAGGAATGTGGAGAAACCATGCTGAAGAAGACACTGATGAAGAAGCTCAGGGTGATATTGCAATCATGCCAGTACCTCGAGAAATGGATCCTTCTCTAATCTGTTGGAAGGGAGGCAGTGTTCTTGCAAAGCTCAAAATCGTCAATGAATTGTGGATCTCGTCCAATGATTGGGATTTACTAGGCTCTCGTGCGTTGCAGTATAAATCAATCTTCCCGTTCTAATTGTTTACAAATATATATAATATTTATTTATTTTTGCTTCCCTTATCGGTTCTATTTGTCGAGCGCCATATCAAAATAAAAATATGAATGTCCAGCAAAACCCCCAAAAAAATGATTCGACCCAGGATCGAACTGGGGACGTTCTGCGTGTTAAGCAGATGCCATAACCAACTAGACCATCGAACCGTTTCTGAAAAATACAGATATTCACAGTCCTTAGAATCAAATACCATATTTCTAAAAAGTCACGTGATACTCGGTGATTTGTATCACGTGACACAGCTTAATCGTTCGAAATTTCACAATAAATTACATGTAAAGTACGAAATTGGGTTCTTCACTGATATATAGATTCAAATAAAGGTAAAGTAAGCATTCATTAATGCAGACATGTAATTGTCACCTATCAAATCTATCTATCTGTCAATATATCAGGTCAGCGGAATAATCGTACTATGACTACTTTGATCAGAATCTGCAGTGAACCAAGTACATTTTTTATTGTTTTATTTGTATTATTTATGGAAGACAGAGACGTTGATCTAGGTATATATCTATGATATGTCATTAAAGGAGCCTCTTTGCTTTGCTGCGAATAATGGCCTGTACGGCTGAAGCCAGAAGACGCGAGTAATAAAAGAGTGCAGCAGGTTCGCGTTTGAGATTGATTCATTACTCTACATGAACGAAATGGCCAAAAAAGGGGGATATAAGAAGGACGAAAAGCTAAGGAAGAAAGAGCAGTTGGAAGTGGATTCGGAAGCAAATGAAGAGAATATTGGGAAAGAAGGAGATAATGAAGACATCGACAGTGAACTGAATGAATTGATCAATGAAGACATCAATCCATACGAAGTATTGGGATTAGATCGATCAAATGCAAAGAAAATAACCGACAAAGATATAAAAAAAGCATACAGAAGAAAAGCGTTAACTACACATCCAGATAAGGCAGGTAATGACGAAGATAGAGCCAAGTTTCATACCGAATTTCAACGGGTCGCTTTTGCTTATAGCGTGCTGAGTGATGAAGAACGAAGAAAGCTCTATGATCGAACTGGGAGCTTGAGCGAGGTCCAATCAGAAGCTAGTTTCCGAGACCTGTTTTCAGATCTTTGCAAAGCGGAGGTTTCAAAAGAATTAATCGAGCAGGATAAACGTGAATATAGAGAAAGCGGCGAAGAAGCGCAGGACATCTTGAAATACTACAAAGAAGGCAAAGGTGACATGGAGGTTATTTTTGAGAATGTTATTCACAGCGACGTCCTGGAAGACGAGGACAGGATCCGAGCAATTATTCAAACAGCAATTGACAACAAGGAAGTGCCTGCTTATTCCAAATTCACCAAGGAAAGCTCAACAAGCAAGAAGAAGCGTCGGACAGCGGCCGCAAAGGAAGCACAAGAAGCAGAACAACTTGCCGAAGAGCTGGGACTGAATAAAGCAAGATCGAAAGCTGGCTCGGACGAAGACGCATTGTCTCAAATCATCAAGTCTCGCCAAGGTAATTTCTCAAACGTGCTTGATCAGATCGCAGCAAAATACGCTATCGAGCCAGCTAAGAAAAAAAAAAGGATAAGTAAGAAGTAGAAACCAACCTGATATAGTAAATCAAGACTGTTAGCCGTCATGATGTCCTCTGCTTCGTAAGAATGATGCCTGCGTCAGCCGACCCGTAATTCGCTTCGCTCGTTCTCATATAGCTTCGGCGGACGAGCACCAAGCACCAGTGAAGCAAGCTACGAGTCTGGGCAGAGCCCAGTGCTGGGAGCAGCTTGAACGACAGGTTAGTAATATTCTATTGGCAACTTCGCTGGCACGTGTATATGAGACAATCTGCCACATTTACCAGGTTAATATGCCGATACAATGTTAGTCTGACGAACAACTGGATAAAGTCTCATTGATATCTCCAGACAAGGATAGAGGAGGCTGTTAGCGCTATAATATTCCTAATAATCGCTGGGACGACGCTGAAATTATAGAAGACACAAGTCAATCTATTATATTTTTCAGTCAATAGGTCTAGCATGCGACTTTATAATGAGTTCCAGCAACAGAGAACCTCAACATCATGAGTAGTAATTATTTCTTTGTTAATATAAACCTATCTTTTGGCTTCGTAGCTCAGAGCGCGTAAACAGATCGACGACGTCTAGTTCGTTGCCGCGCATGCAAACATATTCGCGTCTCACTAAATGAAAAGTTACTTAATTAATAAAAATACACTTACCATCCCATTGAACCATTAGTACCAGCATCAATAATGAGTGCCTCCGCGCATCGTCTAACTGAAAGCTATCTGAGAGCTCCAGGGTAAGTAATAAAATGGAAACGGCCTTGATAATTGCAACTTTTCTTCTAACTCGGTACAGAGCCAGTAACGATAGCTCGACATACGATTCTATTCCACGAGAATCTGTCAGTATCAGTCAATCTGTGGAATATAATGATCATTTTCGGCTGAATCTGCAAGAACGCAAATACTCTCAACAATATGCGAATATTTACTACATGCGCTTGGAACTTCTTAAGAAGACGGTGTTCACCAGTGCCTCCAAAGCCTGGTCTGGCATGAAGGTCAACGGCGAGGCCGTCCAACACATTGCCAAAGTGCTGGATGTCCGCCAGGGACCAGTGATCTGGGTCATAGGCACTATATACAGAGAAATGAAGTTCAAGCCCAACATCCTTGAAGACGTCTCTGCTTCTGTGAGTACTCTCATCCCCCGGCCCCCGGCGGCTGGCTCTGCCCAGACCCGTACACTTCTCCCGTAGTTCACATTGCACGTCCGCTATGAGGTACTGCTTCTCGAGTGAAGCTCGAGCTACCGGTCTGGGCAGAGCCCAGCCGCCGGAGGCGAATACCGTCCCGAAACGTTCGCCCGAACTAACACACACACCAGCACTACGGAGCTCCTCCTGTGAAAAAAGATAAGTATACTGATCCAGAAACTGATTCTGTGCAATTAGAAGACGAGTCAGGTCGGTTACAGCTAAAAGGTGATTTACTCGTCAACGAGTTGCTTGTCACGGGAACTGTGGTGGCGGCTTTAGGTACAGAGGATGCTACTGGGGATTTCCATGTTATGGATATTAAACTTCCTGGATATGCTCCTCAGAAGAGTAGGAGTAATGGCTCTGGGTATTTGGCCCTTGTTTCAGGGCTTGCAATTAATGGCGAGAGAGAAAATTTCCAGGTAGAGCTCTTGGAGGAGTTTCTGTCTGGTGAATTGGGTGGTCACGATGACAAGAAGCTGGTGTCTCAGATTTCACACTTGATTTTGGCAGGTGATTCGGTAACAGATTTCATTTCCAGAGACGATGACGATGTCATTAATAGTGGCACAAACAAGAATACAAAATATCGGTATGGTGCTGATAACACTACTTTCCATGCCGCTCCAATGCGGAGACTGGACGAAATCGTCACGAATTTAGCGTCTACTTTGCCAGTGTCGATTATGCCTGGCAAATCTGACCCTGTAACTAGTAGTCTGCCACAGCAGCCATTCCATAACGGCCTGTTCAGCTCTGCAAAACCTTTGATCAAGTCTGAGGTAGTCTCCACTGTAACAGACCCCTACTGGTGGGATCTAGACGGAGTCAGAGTGCTGGGCACTAGTGGTCAAACCATTGATGATATTTATAAATATGTTTCTAATGATGATCGCCTTAATATGATTAAGCACACACTTCTGTGGAGACATTGTGCTCCTACTGCTCCAGATACTTTGTGGAGTTATCCTTTTCCCGATAGTGATCCTTTTATTCTTACGGAAACACCTCACGTTTATTTTATAGGCAACCAACCGAAATTCGAAACTATCCATATTAAAGATGAAATGGATTCTGAGACGGACTCTCCTGTCGAGGTAAGAATTGTCTCATTACCAAAGTTTTCTGAGACAGGTCAGTTTGTATTAGTTGATCTGCACACGCTTGATGTCAAGCTCATATCTATAGCTTCTATAACTTCATAAGTTTTTTATATACATAAAAAAAGGGGGAGAAAACACTCCCAGCATATGGGTCCGGGCTTCGCGAAATTCTGCGAAATAGAGTAATAATACAATTAACTTATTCGATAATAGCAATCGGATAATCACCTTTACGGTTCGCCGACATGCCGTAGGAAGTGTCAGCGCCATAAGATGCATATTCAATGGTACGATTGGATTTTGAGACTGACAGTCTATCAAGCATTGTGCTGGCGACATGAGGGATGAAGGCCGTTAAAATGATGGAAACGACTCGAGTCGCTTCAGAGGCATCTTTAATGATGGCGTCTTGGAGATGAATCTGGTCAGTGGATTTGTAGATCCACGGAGCAGTGTCCTGGACGAAGAGGTTGACATCATTGATGAGGTTCCATACCTGGTCCAGAGCTCGTGCCGAGTCGTACTGTGACATGTGATACGTCACTTTTGAGAGGAGTTCGTTGGTTTTATTTACAATGTCAGTATGACGGGAGTAAATGTCGGAGGTGGTGAAACTACCGGTTCGAAACACAAAATCTGCGTCTGCCATAAGAGAGCGATGAATATTAAACTTACTACCGCAGATTCTCACAACAAGATTACCGTAACGGTTGACGAGGTGAATGTTGTGACGTTGCTGGACTCGTTCAGCGGAAAAGGGAGTGTCATGATCAAGATACGAGTCGTTAGCGAGGAAATACCTCACACTATCAATGCCGAACTTATCAATAGTTTCAATTGGATCAACAACATTTCCAAGCGATTTGGACATTTTCGTTCCTTCTACGGTCCAGTGACTGTGTACTACAACCTGTTTAGGCAGGGGGATGCCAGCAGCAAGTAAGAAAGCTGGCCAATAAATAGTGTGGAATCTGAGAATATCTTTACCAATAATATGGACATCGGCAGGCCAACAGCTGGAGAGGTACTCTTGTTCAGATTTCCAAGGGAATCCGGCACTGGTCATATAATTTGTGAGAGCATCCAGCCAGACATACATGACTTGATTTTCTTCGTCACCAGGGACTGGCACTCCCCAGGGACAGCGGGATCTAGGCCGAGAGATACTCAGATCACCCAATCCTTGAGATACTTCATTTTCAATAAACTTATACTGCTTTTCAGGGACAATGAATTGTCTGTTTGTTCGAAGATAGTTTAGTAGGGGTTCTCGAAGTTTCGATAAGGCAAAGAAATAATTGACCTCTGAAGTCCATTCTACGGGCTTACCCGTTTCTCGAGAAACCATCTGTTCCACTGGCTTACCATCCTTTATGATGGTATCCTTTATAATTTGAGTCTCTGGGTAGAAAGTTTCATCAGAGACACAGTACCAACCCTGATGTGTTCCCTTGTAGATATACCCATTATCATAAAGAATTGTCCACAAGGCCTGCGATGCATTGATATGGTCTTTGTCAGTGGTACGAATGAATCGGTCATAGTCAACTTGAGCCTTATCAGCAAGAATTTTAAACGACTTGGACGTTTCATCGACAAATTTTTTAGTATCCTTCCCAGCAGCCCTGGCAGCCTGTTCAACTTTGACTCCATGCTCATCAGTACCAGTGGTCATGAACCCACCCCTTTCAGGGTTCAAAAAGACCTTCCATCGTTTCATAAGGTCAGCTACTACCATTGAATGCATATGGCCAATATGAGGAGCAGCATTGACGTAGAATATGGGAGTGGTTACGTAGAATGGTTTATTACACCTATCATCGGTCGCTTTATGGGGTATATATAGATGGGAGGAAGTTGATTGGCTTGCGTGTCTCCGGGTTGTAAGCGATAACAGGGGTGCTTTTAGTGGCTGTGAATTTAGCCAGGAATGAGATGTCCTTAGTAGACTTGTTTTAGGATGTACTACTAGCATTGAGTTGTGATAACTGGATTTTGTGAGATATATGTAGATGAGATGATACGATCCTGCTGATCGACATGAAAATGGCTCTGTAAAACCCTTAACCCGATAGGAATAGGAGTTGTAAGCGATGAAAGAAACTGAAAGTATATGAGCATTTATATTTTAGTAGAAGAAAATGGGTATAGTATGAGAGGATAATTGGTACCTAAAAGCTGATACTTTCGTTAGAGTCATATTGAAATGTACCGTGTATTGTTAATCGTATATATACTCTATTGTGTCCAACGAAGCTAAGATCCTTCTCGCAATAGCCAAGGGTCTATGTGTATAGTATTTGCGGCTTTGATAGATTAACCCCGTCCAATTCACTCTTCACAATCACAATATCCTCAGAGCTTGTGACCTCTGAGCATTTATGATCTACTGTACCCTTGCCCAATTACCCCTGATTATGCCCTCTTCGAAACGAAACCCTGAACCATGCCATCTACGTGGAGTCCGAACAGAACATCTGCCATGCTAACGACAAGCCAAAACTTATAGGCCCTCCAAAATGTAGTCAAAATATGCTCACATTTAAAACACTGTACTATCAATATACAACAATATATATTCATATTCATACAAAGCATCCAGCTCTGTCTGTCTCATTAATTCGTTAAAAATATATAACCATTTTTTCCACTTCATCTCCCTTCCATTTAATTTATTTGCCGCCACCACTCGTCTTAACAGCCTTCTCTGCAAACAGCGACATAATAGCAAACACTCCATAAAACAATGCCAACGGATAGGCCACCAACACCCTCATTTCAGACAGCTGCAAGTATGACACAAAGATAGCAGATGATGAATAGGTGCACCAAAGAACAACAAAAGCTGAGAGCAGATATCCAAATGCATTACTAGAATACACAGTTAGCAAGAATTCTGTCACTGCCCCGCCTCCGGCGGTTGGCCTCAGCCTAGACCCGTAGCTAGCCACGCTCTGGCACGTACATAAATAGGATAGAGCCAGCTATGGGCCTGTGCGGAGCCCAACCGCCGGAAGCAGAGACGATTCCGAAGTGGCAGGTACTTACTCTAAGGAAACCACTATTCCTAGTGCACTGGTGAACGCGAGCGGCAATAAACAGTAGCCTAGGACGCTGGCTGTTCTGGTGAAATCAATTGATCTGAGAGCCATGAGATTGAGGATCGCATATTGTGATAAAGTACCGACCAAGGCAATTCCGTATATATATCCGAAGTGGACTTTTCCTGACAACAGTAGGAACGTGCCAAAAAGGAGGAAAAACAAAATAGGCCCTGCTAAATCCGAATCATCCATGATGTGTTGGTCGATAGACCGGAATGGGTTGAGCACAGTCCAAGTTTTCATTTGAATATGCGAGAAGTTGATCCCGAGTTCTACAGTAGAAGTGTTAGTCTGAGAACAAGCTATTGGCCCTGCTCTGCCTCCAGAGGCTGGGCACCGTAGGAGTGCTAGGATGGCAGGTTCACGATCCAGGTCCTCGGCTAAGCGAGCTATGGGCCTAGCGAAGCTCAGCCATCGAAGGCGCGCCATCCCCAATACTAACCTTCTAATAAAGGGGGCTCGCCAGGGTAGCCAGAAGTGCCAAAGGCAGAAAGAAGACCAGTGGAAAGACGTTCTCGCTGCGAGTCGACGCCATATGAATAACCGGATCGATTGCCTTGAGGAGTCATTGTTCCCCCTACTGTCGAGGAGGCTCCGTTAGAACCTAGTCCATATGAAGGTGTAGTGAAGTTTGTAGGGAAGAACTGGAGATTCTGAGCCGACGAGCCAGGAACTTGTTGCTGCTGTTGTTGTGGAGGGTTATAATTTTGATTGTGAGAGTAAAATGACATGGCTACAAAGGAGAAGATAATATGGATTGAAGCTGTTGTTATCTCTCTACGGAGGCAATTGGTTTGATCGAGTTGTCAATAAGACTTTTTTTATGATTCGTTACTTTATATATGTTTTCTAGGTGAGCGAGTTTTGTGCTTATAGCTACTGTTGTGTTATCTGGCAATTTTCATGATGGAGAGGGCGGCGGGAGCGGCGACGGCATGAAGTAAAGCGCGCACGCGCGTTTCGTAAGAACGCGTAGTGCTGATCATTTATTACAGGGATAATAGGACGATGAAAGTATGTAAATATATATACAACGGGGAGGGGTATATCTTTTGTGTGCTCAATGTATACAACAGAGGACAGCACGTGAGTACTTATCTTCTTGCGCAATCTTTCCTTTAGTCTTTTATTCAATTTCCTTGGTCAATATTTATATGCATCTGCTGAGGGGCTTTTCCAACATGTCTGAATATACCGACACTGAAAGAACATTGCTTCAGTCTTTCATAGCAACGAGAACATTTACAGATTCAGAAGCGACTTCATGCCTCCAAAAAATACGGCAAGTAGAGCAAACCCAGGATTCTTCCGAGAGTCAGAGTGATACTCTGACTGATCCTGAAAACGATATTGAAGCTACCATCAATAATATCAACAAAGCTATTGACTCGTTCGGGTTAACCATCATCAAAACTCGAGACGAAACCTCGTCAAGCACTTTCTATTATACGTTGGTCAATAGGTTGTCGAATACGTTAGCACAGTCTGCTACTACGTTGTCTGCCAATGAGATTGACTTCTTTAAAATCCTCCTAGATCAAATATTTATTGGCGAACAACATACTGCTGAACGGGATCAGTTTTGGGTTCCCACTAGTCGCCTACAAGCATGTGCCAAGGTCCAGGCAGCCAGGCTGGCTTCCGACCAACAGAAAGCCGCTCACGAAGAACATCAGCACAATGAAGACGATGCAGGACAGATCAGAACTGTGTTCAAGAAACCTTTAACTGAACCCGAATACACAACCCTGTTCGACAAACTACTTGAAGAATCCTGGATTCTCGAAACCGTGTCTGGGAATTCGAGACGCATTTCTCCGTCACCGCGACTCCTGGCAGAGCTCAGACCCTACTTAACTGATCGATATGCCTCTCAACAACCAACCGAAGAATCAAGCATTCCAGCGTTGAATCATCTTAGGTTCTGTTTGGCGTGCAAAAACATCTTTACACGAGGTAAACAGTGCGGAACTTCAAACTGTCCCACTCGGCTTCACACGTCCTGCGAAGATGCGTTCTATCGTCAGCAGAACTCATCTCTATGCCCTGCCTGTAATTCGGATCTGAAAGAGTCTGCCATATCAGTAGGCCCTTGAGTCGTCCTCAGGACATTCGACGCCGCTCTTTCAAGCATTGAGAGACTTAACCCACCTTCAACTCCAGATCTTTGGTTGGCTCATGAATTGCAAACCCACGCCTTTGTGCCCAATACCCTGAAGACACTCGGCGAAGCGGAGAGGAGAGCTATAAGTCGACGGAGGCAGAATGCTTTCTTCCTGTATCCGTAATAAATAGTATATAGTATATTTTACATGACCCCATTCCCCTGCTTCCCAGGTCAAGGGGCAATTTCAACTATTTTCGTAGAAGTAGTAGGTGTGGGTATCGGTGTGGGCGTAGGTGTGGTCGCCGTTGTGGGGGGATTGGTTGGCTGGCTTGAATCGGCTTCACTTGGCGGGGAACTGCTGCTCACGGTTGTTATATTTCGTAATGTACTTGAGGTAATTGTAGCGGTAGTCGATTTGGCCAGTTTTGATTTCGATGCTTTTTCTCGCGCTATTCTGCGATCCTCGATTCTATCAATAATTTCAAAATCAACTTGATCAATAAGATCGTAGACAATGTCATCGGCTATTTGCTCATCATATCGCATTGACAGCGGTTTACATGGAAGGTCGGCTATTGGATAGTCGAATCTGGGGCCGAAATTAAATTGAGCCATACCTCCTCTAAACACGCTAATAGTTGGGAAATAGCCTGCTTGGCCATCGTCGGCATCTCTAGCAGCCATGTTTTTCTGAAATTGACAATGAGGAGGTAGGAATTCTATCAGGTCCCTGAATGCAATGCCCATATCTCGGCCGTTTTTGAAGACTTGGATGTAAGAACCGTCTATAGTGGCAGGTACAAACTTCTCAGAATCTTTACGCTTTTTATTATACAGTGTTTTGGGGAGAATCAGTTCATCCATTGATTTGGTGGGAATATAATCCAGTGTTTCAAAGTACAATTGTCCTTTGTAACGAATAGGAATCCTATCTCGAGAGATATCGGGAGGGACAATATTACCAGCCGCATCGTGCCTAGGGATGTTGACATAAAATCCAATAACATCACCAGTCTTAAAAGGCTCGTTCATAAATGGAGACGGCCGCGACGTGTGGACTTTCTCTCCTCCGACATCACGAAGTCCATAGCCATATGCATCATGGCCAGCAGGCGCCTCTAAACTAGCTTCTCTACGAGTAATACCAATGCGAACATGGGAGTCAGGTGCGCTCCTATCACTTGGATCATTGCCACGAAGAATTCTCGTCTCAAAATACCACTGACCTTCTCTAATTCCGACATTAGCTCTAGCTGATCGGAATCCCTGATTTGTAGTCACAGTCAATGCGTCTCTTGAAATAAATACCTGAGATGATCTGTCTTCGTACGACACTCTGGCAGAAAATGGAGGTACCTCTGCTACTGCATAGAGAACCGATGACAGAGCTTGGTTGCCACTACATTGAAGGTAACGGAACCCTCGCTTGTTATGAGGATGGTCTTCAGTAGTAAACATGCGAGGGAACGATACATCCATTCCACCGCTCAGAAACTCAGCAGGCTGCATAGGAGGAGCATGTGGAATAGCTTTCATGTCATTTGGTTGTAATGGGGGAGGTCTTATACGTGGCATTGGAGGAGGTGGTGGGACGCAGTCCTGATTAGGCGTAGGAGTGGACTCGTGAGATGATGATTCATGATCCTTTTTACGTTTATACCTTTTTACAGGAGGCTGAGGAGGTTCTTCATTTGTTGAAACAGCTGTAGAAACGCCAGTGGGTTCCATTCTGAAATGTAAAGTAGGAATATCTTCGACGCGACAGGCATATGTATAATGTTCGTGGAGTGGAAATTTACAGCCGCATGCTGATTATAAGCTGGCAAAGAGAATAGTTAAATATTTAAAGTCATGACTATTAAAATATATTCTAAACAAAACAAAACATAGAGGCATATATTGCTGTTAGCTCATTTCTTTGCTAGTTCTAGAAGCTCTCTGTCATTTTCTGTCATTTTTACCTACATCATCCTCGTGGGCCTTATAGGCCGAAATGGCGAGCTGATGAAGGTCCATTTCATTCAGAAGAACAAAATCGCTCTTTTCGCCTACTCTGAACAATGTGTCCCAAGGAAGCATGAGTCTCTTCCGTAATGTGCCATCCTTTCCAAGCTTGAACTTGCATTTGGGATCGATAGAAGGTACAATAGCAACAGTCGACGTCTGGTGGTAAAACAACTGAATAGTCTCTGGATCAAGTTTGTTCACAAACTTTGAATCGCTTCTTAGGAAAACCTCGAAACAAACTTCAAGTAGCCGGAGGGAGAATACATTTACAGCCTCTATCCCTTCTGGTCTAACAATACCGTCGTTTCGAGGACCATAGACGTAAAAAATACCCAAGACGACTTCAACATATCCACTCTTATCATCGCCGATACTAAACCACTCTTGAGCCTTCCTTAGCATTTCTTCATGAGAATCTGAGCTGGTAATCTGAATAATAAACTCCGGAACCGCCGTGTCGCCAAGCAGACGGGAACGTTCTGCACTGATGATTGAAGCATCCGTTCTGAAGAAGCCTCCACGTCCAGTCAACACTCTGTCTCTAGGATAGCTTACAAATCCATGAGGCAAGATAACGTTGAGATTGTATAGAGCGAGATCAAGGACTCGAGTGGCACAGTTGCGGTGAGCAGTTAATCTTACCATTTCAAAACAGTAATAATTTATACCACTGATTGTTCTTACTGTGTATAGAGCTTGAAGCTCCTTAGATAAATCAATTGCCTTTTCGATAATTTTCTTGTCGTCGTTGACTATGACCATATAAGAGAGCGGGGGGCAGTTCCAGTCCTTTAGTTTATCTCTCAGAGCAGAGCCAAAGGCTCGGAGAGTCGGAAATTGAGATGTTTTGACTACTAGCTTGTCTTTCAAAAAATTAGGCGAGGACTCAAACCCAGAATCGGCATGGACGGGCCCTTTTCCTAGACTTGAAGCAACATTCATCGTTGAAAAGTCTTTATATAGGCCTATTTATTGGAACCCTCAGAACAACTTTAAAGTCAATAAGAAGTAATCAAAAATATAACCAAATCACTTGTCTATGACCGACCGCGCATTACTTCTCTGCTTCTCCTGATTGCCCATGACCGTTATGCAATCAATCAAATATAGTAATACTTATGCCAATCTACATCCACATCCTGGCCAGTCATTACTTGTTTCATGGAGGTGGAAGATTGAGACGAGACAGGAAACAGATTTCGGTGGCTGGGCTCTGTCTTTGCTGGCCTTGCTCATGCTTGATACTTCTGCTGCCACAGGGTCCCTGCATGTAATCCTCTCCGTGACGCTGAGCAAAGGCCTAGGCAGATGGATATTGATGACAATAAAGAATTGCACCATTGTTATATTCCCTCGCGTTCAGAAAGCTTCTTACGGTCGAGAACGTTGTCGGTCCTGATTATGCAGTTGTAGAGATAACGATCTGTGCCCTGCATAGGAGATAGCCCCTGAAAAAAGGTAGATATTATGGCTCAAAGTTCGCGGAAAATTATGATATTCGCAAAACCTCTGTAGAGAAAAATGGTACCATTGCTTGCATGAGAGAGAAACATCATTATTCCATCATCCTTTAGCAAAGCTGTGCCATGTTGCAATTTCTGTGTAGATTCTCCTGTAGATAGATATATACATTTATCTGGAGAGTAGAAAGAAACTGTAGATAAACATTACTATCATTATCATTATTTATAACTATAATTGCTAGATCAAGGCGGCAGGTAGAGACGCGGCGTGCGTGCGGCGTCCGAGCCTCATATGATATGGCAACGTGTTATTCATTTTAAAGACTGCTGAAATACTAGCCAAGAGATGCTTGTGAGATAAGAGTGGAAGTGAAAAACAGGGATCGCGAAATCTTACAGACGCGCGAAACACACAAAACTTCTATTTACAATATTGATATCATGTCAGACGAAAGAGCAGTGATCTCGAAAGAAGATATCAAACCGTTCTTTGATAAGCATCGTTCTATTCCTGCTAATAAAGCATGTTTTGATTGTAATGCTAAGAACCCTACTTGGTCTTCGGCCACCTTCGGGGTGTTTATTTGTTTGGACTGTTCGTCAGTTCATCGTAATTTAGGCGTCCATGTTAGTTTTGTCCAGAGTACCAACATGGATAACTGGTCAATTGCTAACTTACGGAATATTCGAGTTGGTGGTAATAAATCGGCTAAAGAATTCTTTGCCAAGAACGGCGGTTCTCAATACTTGCTCAATGGCGCCA
Organism: Sugiyamaella pinicola; assembly: GCA_030565085.1. Lineage (NCBI taxonomy): Eukaryota > Fungi > Ascomycota > Dipodascomycetes > Dipodascales > Trichomonascaceae > Sugiyamaella > Sugiyamaella pinicola. The sequence continues at coordinate 22,260 of JAJMAW010000086.1, forward strand.
ATGCGAAAGATAAATACACAAGTCGTACTGCTACCTTATATTTGGATGAGCTTCGTAGAAGATCTTTGGTTGATTCACAAAAGTATCCCAATGAAGCAGTTCTGGACACTTCTAACTTGATTGGAGAATCTCTTTCCGGCAGTTCTTCTTCGTCACTTCTGTTGAATGATGGCGCCAGTACAAGCGATGATTTAAGTTCATCAAAAGATAATTTTTTCGCTAACTGGGATAAACCTTCGGTTAAGAAGCCGACTCCGCCAGTTTCTAGATCGTCGACCCCTAGTGGTGCTTCAAGAGGTGCATCTCCTGCTGTTAGCTCCAGCAATTCTACTACAACCACGACTACTACTACTTCTAGTAATAGAATCCTATCTAGTAGGAAAACCGCATCAGCTGGTAATTCTACAGCGTCACGTAAAGCCAATATTCTTGGTGGCGGGGCCAAGCGTCCCTCTAAACTAGCTGCTAAGAAATTAGGAGCTGATGAAATTGATTTCGATAAAGCCGAACGTGAAGCAAAAGAAGAACAGGAGAGAATCGCCCAATTGGGGTATAATCCGAATGATGTTAGTTCGAAAGCTATCGCTGGAGCCGGTTCTGCTGCTGCTACCGCGGCTGCTGCCTCTCTTTCTAATAATCGCACTTTTGATGAAGAACCACTACCAGCCTCGCTGTCATCATCAAATTCGTCGTCTGCGAAAGTCGAAGATACCCGCCAAGCATTTGTCAAACTTGGGTTTGGCCAAACATCGGCCGCCAAACCAGCAAGAGCTGCTACTCCCAGTGCCACCCCTGCCCCAGCACCCTCATCATTCTCAAGCAGCTCTAAATCTGAAGTTGTCAACAAATATGGAAATCAAAAAGCCATTTCATCGGATGAATTCTTTGGACGCAATTCATACGACCCCCATGCGCAGGCTGAAGCCAAATCCCGTTTACAAGCATTTGACGGAGCTACGTCGATTTCATCCAGCAGCTATTTCGGTCGTGATGAAGAAGAAGAGGCTGGGCTTCGCCAGTCCGGTGGTGGTGGTGAATTTGGGTCTGTAGAAAGAGTCGCGCAAGATATTGCAGACCGAGTCAAAGGCATTGCCGGTGAAGATATGACAGTCCTTAAAGATGCCCTAGAACAAGGTGCATCAAGACTTAGTGATTTAATGAGAGAGTATCTACGATAATAATTCACAGCCATCTATCTTTATTTTTGTTTAATAAATATGTTTTACCCCTGAAGCCCACCCTCCGAAGGTTATTCGGCCCGGTGCCCAGACCCGTTGCTCTGCTTCGTGGAGGTCTGTGAGCGTCGACCGCTAGAAGGAATTGCTCGAGCGAAGCTCAAGCCGATCCGCCGGAGACATATGGGTCTGCGTAGCAAGACAGCATTATACGTTAGATTACAAAGGTTGTTTATAAATAGAAGAGTCTATCGAGGCCTTGACAGCGCCCGCCTTTAGGAACTAAAATATAGTTAGTAACGTCTTTATGAGACGAGTCACCACGCACGAGCCAGGCAGCTCAGGAAGCGATCACAACCTGTCTGGGCAGCACTCGACCCCCGGGGAGCAGAGCGGGAGAGGTGTAACACTTACAGCAATTTGGAGGTCTTCAATGAGATCGTCGGGGTTTTCAATACCAACACAGAGACGGATGAGGTCTTCCGGGAAATCACGCTCGGCTCGAGTTTTGGCATCAATGGAGGCATGGGACATTTTGCAGGGCATAGAAATCAGGGAGTTTACACATCCGAAGCTCACGCTAATACCCCAGATCTTGGTGTTTTCGACAATTTTCTCACTTAGCTCCACACTGCCAGTTTCAAATGATAGTACAGCACCCGCACCACGAGCAAGTGAGTGATGAAGTTCATATTGCTTGTGTGACTTGAGTCCCGGATAGCGAACCTTGAATCCTAACGACTCAATATATTCGGCTACAATCTGGCAGTTGTTCTGTTGCTTTTCGAATCGAACGCCAAGGGTCTTGATACCACGCAACAGGAGCCACGAGTCAAATGGACTGAGGCCGCATCCAGATGCATTAATAGTATTGTAAAGTTTGTCACCAAGTGCTAAATCGTTCACGGCAATCACTCCAGCCATAATATCATGATGTCCGGAAAGATACTTGGTACCAGATTCATAGACAATATCAGCTCCAAGATCTAACGGGGTCATGAGCAGTGGAGACATCATTGTGTTATCAACAATGACAAGTGCGTCGGGGTTTGCCGCATGAACAAGTGAGGCAACTCCTCTAATATCAGCGATCTTGATTAGAGGATTTGTGGGAGTCTCTAACAAAACCATCCGAGTTTTATTATTGACCACTTTGGAAACTTCAGAATTGGTCGTCGTATCGACGTGGTGTACAATGATATCTTGGTTACTGCTTAGGTACTTGAGTAATCTATTAGTACCACCATAAAGATCATCGCCGGCAATCACCTCGTCGCCAGGACGCAACAATCTAGTAATTACATCCATTGCTGTCATACCAGACGTAACCGCCAGAGCTCGGTTGGCGCCCATGATCTTGGCCACATGGCGTTCCAAGTGAGAACGGGTAGGGTTTCCACTACGAGTATAATCATATTCTCCCATATTACTCAAACTATCCTGTTTGAAGGTAGCAGTTTGATAAATAGGAACACTAGAAGATCTATATTGGTCCGAAGTTTCCGTATAGACTAACTCGGTGTCAATATGATATTTTCTAAGGTTTCTAGGGCTCGAAGGAGCAGGCGAAGGGGGGAGCTCCAGTTCTTCATTTGATGATACCATTGTGTGAGGTTTTTAAAAGAACAACCAGGGGGATGTTGAATATGGCGAAGGGTATACAATACAGGTAGTGTAGGCTTACACAGTGCAGTTTCGCAAGTTCCTCCAAATCGAAAGGAAGGAGGTTCTCCTATCAATATGTATGTGAACCGATGACCAATGAAAAATGTCCGATGAAAATATCAATGAAATTTCCTTCTTTTCACAAAGTATCGATATATATAAATGTGACGACCGGTCTCTTCTCTAGAATAAAGCACAGTTTTATCGCACAAATGTTTCAGACTGTCAACTTTCTATCTCTTCTATTACTCCGAAGGCGGGGTGTGGGAACTCTCTCATATCTACGTAGAGTCACTTTTCACTCGGATCTCGGTTCACGTGATATAAGCCAATTTCACGTCGATCACACAAATTGAAGCCGTGAATGATGCGGCTGTATGTAGAAATGGAAATCCAGACCCTGCGACTATCGATGGATGATGATATGATACACCATAATCGAAATGCAATTTTAAAAATAATTAATGGTATTTATATTATAGCGCAACAACGAAATGCCTAGTCATAGGCAGAACAAACGTATTATATTAAAACAAAGGGTGAAAATAATGAAAACAAAAAGGAGAAATGTAAGAAAAAAATAACGGGGGGTGACAAACAATGGTACATATACAAGAAGGGGGTGTTTTTTTGTATAAGCCACTATTTACATGAAAATGAAATCAAGAATTGTAACTTTTTGAAAGATTTGGATGCGATAATAAAACAGAAAGAAAAAGAGATGATGATGATGATTATGCCCATCCGAGTGAATTCTCACTCATAACTGGTTCAGAAATATGTCGGCCAATTGGTAAAATATTTTCAATGCCATTGGTATATCTACCTGCACTACCTCTGGATGGTCTTGATCCTGAGCTAAAGTCTGTAGATCTAGTACTGCTTCCAGATGACACATCATCGTAATAATAGGGCACTCCCACCATTGGCGACAGTCGACTAGACCCGCTACTAACTAATTCAAGTCTGTTCTTCTTCCTGTATTTCTTTGAAACAAGGAATATCGCACCTCCATATGCAAGAGCTCCAGCAATGGCACCAACCGCAATACCAACAGTCTTTGTGTTTACCTTTGGATTTACTTTTGGAACAGACTGATCAATGGATCCCTGAGTACCAGAATCGGGTGTTTCTCCTCCGGAATTAGTCCAGCCAGGTGTTTCACTAGGAGATACGCCATTGGCGGCCCCACTTGGATTGCTCGAATCAGTACCTGAACTGGGTACTGTATTACCACCTCCAAGAACAGTCTGTTGAGAACCGGGGATTAAAGGAATCGAAGGATCAATAAGCTTGACAAGCGACGAAACACTTACATCCTGGTTATCTTGATAAAGTCTAGAAGTAGGTGTGTGAATAAGTGCGTCCAAAGTAGACACTAGATGATTCGGTATGTATGCGAGTGCAACAGTTACAATATAACCAGCATTCTCGGATTCATATGGCTGTAAACTATGCATAACAATACCGCTAGAATCGACCTGCAGGCCATAAGCAAGACCTTCAGGCAAGTATTGGAAGATTTGAGCAGCAGCAAGAGGATTTGCAGCGACAAAGGGATAATTGAGAGAATAATCAAATCCAACCTGAACGAGTGTGGATGCTGTCTGTGGTTGGTTATTGCTGTCACTTGGACCAATAGCTTTTGGTAATGTTGAAGGCAGCACAGTTGGGATAGTAGACTGGACATTAGTGGTTGGCAGTGCCTGGTCACCTACATTGGAGGCAACCGTGGGAGCCGCCTCTGTGATGATAGCAACCGGAAGCCAATTAGAAGTGGATGGGCTGGCTGTGGCCGCACCGCCAGTAACAGTCGAAGCAGTTTGTGGGATTGCAGTACCAGCAGCAGGTTGGCCACTAACAACACTAGTACTAGCACTAGAACTAACACTAGCACCTGGAACAAGAGGGCCATGAGTACCAGTAGTAGCAGTACTGCCTAATACACCACTGACAGTAGAAACAGAACCTGAAATAGTACCCAACGCAGCTCCAGTAGAAACAGAAACAACACCGCCAGTGGGAGATGTAGTTAATGAAGATAACACGCCAGAGACAGTAGCAGGTCGCGAACCAACAGGTCTTCCGGAGGCATCTGTACTAACTAATGGTAACAAAGTTCCAGTAGATTTAACAAGAGGCACAACCCCGCTAATTGAAGTGGAAGAAGTAATGAGCGGAATACCAGAACCAGTAACAAGGGACCCACTTGAAGTACTAGAAATACCAACAACAGGTATTACCGACCCAGTAGGTCGTTGACCACTCGTTAGCACGCCACTACTGCTTACGACAGTTAAAGGTAACCAGGTGCCGGTAGTAGTGGTAGCTTCACCGCCAGAAGCTTGTGCACCTGTACTTGTAGCCAACACTGCTTCTCCTGAAATCGGAGTAGAAATTGTCGTAAGAGCTCCAGTAGTACCAGTAACAAGTAGACCAGCGGCAGTAGTAGTAGTAGCTATTAATCCAGTCGTAGAACCAGTGGTAACAATAGGACCACTAGCAAGTGGACCAGTTGTAACTGGAATCAACGAACCCGTGGTAAGTGGACCGGTAGAAATGGAAGTCGTGAAAGCGATAGGGGCGGCACCAGTAGATGTAACAGCACTGACATCGGGTACTGAAGACACACTAGGGGCGGTTGTACTTAATGGAGCCCAGGTACCAGTTATACTAATAAGTGGGTTACCTGAAAGGATCGCAGCTGTAGTTGTGTCAGGCGGAATAACAACTAAGGGGATACTTGCACTTGAGGCAACTGGAACAACAAGCAAAGGAGTACTTGAAGTTGTAGTAGTTGAAACAAATGAACCGACTGCTGGAGGAACACTACCTGTACTAGCAGTGGAAACCGCATCTAGCGGGGTACTTGAGGCAGCAATATCAATAGGCGCAGGAACTAACAGAGTACTTGAGGTACTAACAGGAGCAGCTGCTAACGGTGTACTTGATATCTCACCAGCGGCAGCTAATGGAGTACTTGAAGTAGAAGCAGCAGCTAATACAGTACTTGACGTGCCAACAGGAGCAGCAACCAATGGATTACTAGAAGTAGAAGCAGCAACTGGAGCAGCTCCGTCGGTAGTTGATGTTGTTACCAACGGAGCATAAGTACCGGTAGTGCTTGACGCAGAAGCAAGAGGACCAACACTGGAAGTAGTAGTAACAGCAGTATCAGGACTAACAAGAGAATCAGAAGGGTCTGCTGCTACAAGGGGAGTTGAAGAAACAGTGAGAACAATCTGTGGACCGGTAGTTGTAGGAATCGAACTATCAGCAGGAGCGGCAGAATTCGAAGGGTCGGCCGCTACCAGAGGCGTTGACGAGGAGCTGGCACCGACCAAAGCAGGAGCAGCGGCATCAGTAGTGGTACTTGCGACAAGAGGAGCATAAGGAGACGATGAAGTCGGGATCAGTGGTGCGACAGCCAGAGGGGTAGAACTAGAAACAACGCCTGGCGCAATAGCAGCAGCGGCCGTGGTCGATGACGTTGTTATTGGAGATGCCGCAGCCAAGGGAGAAGAAGAAGCATCATCATCGTTGGCAACAGGAGCAGGAGAAATAGCAGCAGCAGTAGTACTAGAAGTAGTAACTACAACTGGAGCCGCGGCCCCCGCCGCAGTGGACGATGTTGTGACTGGTGCTGGAGCAGTCACTGGAGAAGAAGTGTCATCTACAGCGGCAGCAAAAGAAGAGCCGTCAGCCACAATTGGAGCAACAGCGGCAGCTGTGGAAGTGGTAGTAATATCAACAACTGGTTGAGGTGATACACTACTACTACTAGTAGCAACTGGAGCAGCAACCACAGAGGAAGATGGAGCTAGACGATGCGGTTAGCAAATCACGACACAAAAGCTCGCAGAGCGAGCACAACCGGGCTGGGCAGAGCCCAGCCGCCTCGGCTGTGTGTGGGGGGGCTTCGCCTCCGGCGGCTGGGCTCTGCCCAGACCCGTTGTGCTCGCTTCGCGAGCTATACGGTTGCCCCCAAGGCGTGGTACTTACCAGCAGTAATTGATGGGGTGGTAGTTGTGAAAGAGACGGGCTGTATGGACGAGAACTGACTTAAGATTCCAGAAAAGGCGGAGTCGATATCGGATAAGATCGAGGAAGAATCAGACGACGTCGTTGTTGGAGCAGCAGATGATACAGATGACGACTCAGGGCTAGAATTAGGATTGGCTTTGGCAGAGGACCACCAAGAAGACGGGGGGGTATCTGAAGTAGTAGTGCCAGAGATAGAATTTGTGAATTTGTTGAACCATGAAGAGGGTGACGACGAAGAAGAACCCCAGAATCCAGAACTGCTCTCTCTCTTTGTGAGCTCGGTATACGGACTACTGACTCCTGCGTCAACTTGAGTCTCGGGATTCGATACTGTGGTAAGAATAGTCACAGTAGTATCGGCGCTGCTAAAGAACGACGACGTATGCGAATGATGGTCCATATCAAGAGAAGCCTGGTCGGATGACGAGACAATGACAATTGGAGCAGAACTTTGAACAGGGAGTGAGGTCGAAGTAGAAGATGTCTGTGGTTGGGCAGGGAATTCAGCAGGTAAAGTAGTTTGTGATACAACGACTGGGGGGTCCGGACTCTGACTACTGGAACTAGTAGGTTGCGCAACTACTGGAGCAACTGCACTGGTACTAGAGGTAGTAGTTTGTGGTACAAGTTTTCGATCTGGCTCTGGATCTGAACTCCGTATAGAGCTGGTGGTACTCTGAAGCAAAATAGGAGCTATCACTGGACTGGTATTGTCAACATCAGCTGCAGCGGTAGTGGTAGATATATACACCGAGTCAACAGCAGCACTACCAGCAGTGGTTGTTCTAGTGATAATAACCACTGGAACACCGCTGACGGTAGTTTGAGGGACTAACAGAGAAGTACTGTCTTCAGAAACGGAAATAGAGTAGTCGGGGATCCCAGTTGAAAACCATTCATTATCTGTAGACGAAGACGACGAAGCAGTCATAATTGGACTTGTAACATTGGCAGTGACGATTTGTCTCTTGATCTGTTTTGGTAGATAATGTTTTGGTAATCTTCTATCCTGAGAATATTCCTGAGTAAGGATATTATTGATATTGTTGTAATTGTTATTGTTATTATTGCTCTTTCGGAGACTGCCAGCAGCACCACGGAGGAGATTGAACGCTTCAGTAGATGATATAGTGAGGAATATGACGAGTAGTAATGACCAAAGAGTCATAGGTGACGAAGTTTTCATGATAGAGGATGAAATGAAACGAACGAGAGATAAAAAACTAGCGAAGAATTAGGTATATCTAGAAGGGAGATGTTAGTTATCTGCAACACCAAATCAAGAGAAAACAACAATGCAAACAGGCAGGATTAATGCAAACCAAAAACAAAATCGAAAGAGGAAAGAGGAGCGACGAGTAACGACGGCACCACTTCTCGACAAGAAACTGCCTGAATGATAATGGGGTGTGTGATATATGCAACGTGGTGGTCTCTACTTACCTATATTTACCACTTGTCTAAGACACAAATATAAACCAATATAACTTGTAACAAATGTTTCAGATTAATAGGAGGTGGAAACCTAAAGTATTGACAAAAGACTTAACAAAATGACGTGGTATTGTATTGATCAAAAGAGTGACTAGGGGTGGTAGTAAAGAAAAGAAAGAAAAAAAAGCTGGCGTTTGAAAGAATCGAAGGGTATAAAAAACAAACAAAAAAACGTTCAAGTGAGAGTTAATGTTAATGTTTATCGGCGAAAGATTATAGTTTTGCAGAGATACAGTTTAGTGTAGAATTTAAGAACAAAAAGTATCGCGTTGTTGTTATGAACATGAAATCAACCCTGTGTAAAAACAATAGACACGCTCGTTACCTATAAGTGATGATACTTGATGATACCAATAACCGATTGTTACTGGTACTGATACCGCTAACGTTACCGCTACCGCTACTATACTAAACTATTACTATCACTATAACCACTAGGACGACGTTTGCTCAATGCTCTCTCCCTGTAGTGAAAGAGGAGATTTTGGCTAGGTGGAATGGAGGAGGAAGAAGAAAGTAAAAAAAAAAAAAAAAAAAGAGTGAGTACAGAGCAAAAAGTCAATCTGACTTTAGTTCCCTTGAAATTTTTGCTTAGTGGTCGTGGTAGTGGAGGAGGAGGAGGTGGTGATGGTTGTGGTGGTAGTGGTGGTGGAAGTGGTGGTGGAAAGTAGAGGTGGTGTTGTTGTGATGGTAGTAGTAGTAGTAGTAGTCGATTGGGAATAATAGGAAAAAGGAGAAATGCGAAATGAATGAACTGGGAAAGGAGTAACTAATAGGAGTAAGGGTTTGTTTGGTGAAGCGCGGCGGCTCGGGCGCGCCCGCGCGCTCGCGCACACTCCCAATGAATGGAAAAAAATGAGAAAACAAAACAAGACCTTAGCCTAGCTAGCTAGGGGGCTCTACAGCAGCAACCACCTCCGCAATCGGCTCTGCCTCCGGCGGCTGGGCTCTGCCCAGACCGGTAGCTCGCTTCGCTCGGGCTGAGACCGTACACTTCGCACGACTCCGACTCCAAGGGTCCAAGCCCGAGCGAAGCGAGCTACGGGTCTGGGCAGAGCCCAGCCGCCGGAGGCAGAGCCCCCCGTGTAGCGGTGAAGGCGAGTGAGCGCCGTGGCGGCACGGATTGGCAAGGAGATTGGCATGAGCGACAGTGAGATTGACAGAGAGGCGCCAGCGCCAGCCGATGTTGATGATGGTGATGGTGGCAGAGCCGTGCTAGCGTGTTGTTCAGTGTTTACTGCTGGGAATGAATGTAAATCTGTTGCTGCTCGCTGCGCTGGTGCTACCACTGCCACTGCTGCTGGGCTTGTTTCTAGGCTTGTCATGCTAGTCCTCCTCTGTTGGCGCTGGTGCTGGTGTCCATCGACGTGCCTATACCATAGATAGAGATTATTACTCATTTAGTGCTACACCATCGATCACTCCCCAATACAAACCCTTAGCTATGCTACCTGTCCTATCTTGAGCGAACTGAGCTACCGTTTGTCGGCTTGTTGTAGCGTTAGCAGGTGCGCGTAGCTTCTGCCGGATCCAGCACCACCTCGTACCCCTTGCTTCGCTGGGAAGTCGCTTCCGGCGGCTGGGCTCTGCCCAGACCCGTAGCTCGAGCTGCGCTCGAGTGGTTTGGACCGTAGGCCTGCTGGTCAGTCCGTCGTCAGGCGTGCGGGCGCGAGAGCAGCGGTGAATGCGGAGCTCCTCTTTTCTAAGACCTGCCTACTCTCAGCGTGCGGTCACAGCGACGAACGAGTGAAGCGAGCAACGGGTCTGGGCAGAGCCCAGCCGCTGGAGGAACAGCTTGTGAATCCGCTGATACCCCTGAGTAAAACCTCCATTGTGCGGAATATTGAAGCTCTTCCTCTATAGATCAATGAATTCTCAAAGGTTGATATTTTCCATAGTAGTGTTGAACAAAAGATCCTTGAAGATATATATCTTTTCGTTGAGCTCATGACAAATTATAGTATATTTAGTAACTGCGTTTAATGCTTGATCTTGCTCTCATAGGGGCTAAGGTGAGGGATTCTCTCTGATCTTCTGAATAATCTCGTCTAGACTATGAAGTAAGAAGGCGGTTATTGCACATTTAATCATAGTAGCTAGACAGTAGTTCTCAGTTTACTCATACCCAGTGCGGACGTTGAATCCAGCAACTAATTCCATCCATGAGCTGTTGCGTCGTTTGTATTCTGTAAGCTAATATTGTCAACTGGAGGCCATACTGATAGGTGAATACTCCAATTAGTGTTTCTACACAGCACAGCACAGCAGCAGCGTGCAGTGGAGGCAGGTCAGGCCGCTAGCAAAACTTGTCACTATTACCGAAATCTTCTATCTGACCATGCATCCCTCCGTCCTAATTCTGACCCAAAAAGAACAGGTCTTAGTTCAAGAAAATCTTCATAGTCATTATCTCTACAAACTTTAAAAAAGTCTCTACTGGAAGTGACAGATATATTTCAGCAGGTTCCCCACCAATTGTGTTCTCTTCTTGCCTCAGCAGACAGAATCCGACTGAAGCCTGTATGTTCGGCTGTTCGGCTTCTATAGTGTTCTTATATATTTCAACTTTCATAGAGGAACCGACATGAGCGCGTCTTGCTTTCTTCCTTTGTGTGGCCCTCATCTACAAGCTCTCTTTCAACATTGTCAGATTCTTTTCGTTATGTGGAAATACCAAATACTTTATGATTGTCCATCCTTATTGCGGTCGCTCTCCTAAACCTTAATGTGCCATTCAGGCTGATAGATCAGAATTGATAATGCATCGGAATTATACAATTGAATAAATAGCCCAATCTGAATTGAGGTTCTTCTTTTGTATCATTAAGCCCTCATTATTCTTTCCTCGTGTTCACCTGCTGAATATAAATAGATAGGGCTTCCACATCTCTTTTATATTAAGGAATCATATATTTATGAGACATACATTTATATCACGTGATTATTCTCAGCCGTACGAATTAGGGTTGGGAGAGCACACATCCAATCACGTCAAGGCAGATTGTGAAATTTCAATCTGGATTGGACATATTTGGAGCGCTGACCTCACAAAGTTCGACTGGGATTGATTTTTGACTTTAACGTCTAGATAACTCGACTCTTCTTATTTATTTCTTCAAAATGCTTGCTAAGAGTTTGAGAAAATTTGCCATGACTCCAAGAGTCGGTGGTTGGACAACCCGCTCGTATTCTTCTGTTCATGCTGTTCATAGAAATAGTCCTGACAACAACCCTTCGATTCCTTTTGAATTCACTTCCGAAAACCTTGAAAGAGCTCAAGAAGTCATTGCTAAATATCCCTCCCAATATAAAAAATCTGCTGTCATGCCATTATTAGATATTGGTCAGCGTCAACTCGGATTCACTTCTATTAGTGTCATGAATTATGTCGCCAAATTGCTAGAGATGCCCCCCATGAGAGTCTATGAAGTCGCTACTTTTTATACTATGTATAACAAGAGTCCTATGGGTAAATATCATTTACAGGTGTGCACTACTACTCCATGCCAGCTGTGTAATTCTGATTCAATTATGGAGGCAGTTAGCACCCACCTCAATATCAAGCCTGGTCAGACTACCAAGGATGGGTTATTCACTTTATCTGAGGTTGAGTGTTTGGGAGCCTGTGTCAATGCTCCTATGATTGCCATCAACGATGATTACTTTGAGGATCTTACTGCCAAAGGTACTATTGACCTTCTGACCAAATTGCAAAAAGGTGAAAAGGTCACTCCAGGTCCTGAAGGTGGTAAACGTGCTGACTGCGAGCCCTTTACTGGCCCAAAAGTCCTTCTAAATAAAGAGCCTTTCAATGTTGCTCAGTTCACGAGAGCTGATTTATAAGTCAGCTTGGAGACATGTCAAGTATATCTACTTTAAAAGGATAATAAATTTTGCATCTTAGATTTGTTCTCCCTGGTATTGCTTTCGTCACCCGGGCTCTGCCCGGGCCTGTTGTACTCGTTTCGCTAGTCTTATGACAAAGAGAGGATGGAAATGGATAAGAACTTGCAAAGCGAGCACGGAAAAAGGCAAAGGTAAGGAATATACCAGCTCCACTATCTTATCTGATCTCCCTGCATAATGCAGACAGGCCCTGGCACATTTGATCAGTTCGACAGGGCCTATAAGTACAGGATTGTCCTCGTCTTCACAAACCCCCTATCGATATTATGTCAAATCAATCCACAACAGAATACTTTTCGAAGAATTTCTGTTCAAACTGTAATTATTAGTACATCAACTATCCAAGAGAGCATATAGAGTTCACTTTATCAGATATTCCTTCTCGTTTATAAACCGTTGGCCATTGCTAACAAGAGATAATCAGCGTTTGTACCCTACGAAAATTAAGCATCCTTCTTAGGACCCCACCTAACTCCAAGAAAACCTGTATTAGAATTTTTGGCTCGGGGTTTGTTGGAATTGTCAATTAAGTAAAGTCTAGGATGGCCGGGAACTTCTACTACTAGGTAGCGAAAATCAAACTTGCCGATTCCCATGGCCGACTTCTCGGCACTTTCAACCATTTCCAATCGAGCAATTCCTTCGGCAACATCGCCCTTGACGTGGAAATGCATCAAGACATGCTCATGTCCTCTGGCATCTAAGCCTCTGCGACTAGCAATTGGTCGGTTTCGATTACCCCATTTGCTAGACGTCTCTTCTCCATAGGCTCTAATTTTGTTACCACCAAGGAGTTTCTGACTTTGTGGATCTTTTTCTATTATCGAGAACGCTTTGTTGAATATCTGAACGTCGCTAGTTGGTAGAAGAATATCGCTTATGAAGTAATAAATAACTATGCCGGTGAGTCCCACACCTCCTACTACGAGACCGGATGCTAAGATGAATGAAAATGCACTTGAAATGCGAGCTGAAAGGGGGATAGAGGGATTTGATGACGTCGTGGAAGATGATCTCGAGGAAGAAGTCGATGCTAATTTGGATGAGGAAAATGGCCTATGACAACTTTTATTGGCTCTTAATGAAAGATTCCATTGTTGACTGCTACCCTGGGCGATAGAATATCCCTGCATCGGTGGAACAATTTTTCTCGATAAGTTAGAAATGTTAGAAATAGATCTACCATTACAGCATGATACCAGATAACAAGAACCAGATGCTGTCGTCGTTTTCCATGATGGCAATCTAATTTTGAACATTTTTTGAAATTGACTGAACGTAATTAATGACTAAATAAGATACGATAGTTATAAATAAGCCAGATCAAATACTATTCATGTCTTATTGGCTCAGTGTTAAAATCTTTCAGAAAGGTCCTTTAATAACATGTCACGTGAGATAAAGGCTTTTATAAGGCTTTATGGAACGCGATCTTAATGTTGATTCTTCATGTTAGGCCAGAATTATATTAGCAATCGCTAAACTTTGAGTAGTAATCTCATCAACAATAACTTTAAAGAAGTAAAGAGAAGCAGTCCCTGTTTTGCATAATATGCTTGTAATAATCGGATAAATATGCTGGTGTTCCAACGAGAGACAGCATCATTCTCGCACGGTATTACTGAACAAGACTCTTCATCACTTGAACATGTTGAAAACTCTGGCTGCCTATTGAGATATAGTCGTGGCTGAAAGTTGTTGTTTAGTTGTCGCGGTTCCTGCGAAGCGGAGGACATGGTTGACGAATACGGAAGTGATCGCTTACGGTTGAGGACCCTGCGTAGACGTCTTGATTCTATGCACTATAATTATGGGAGCTTTACTAGTAGTTAACGAATTAAACGAATTATGGGAAGTTCCTATTGAACGAAAACTTTTCGAAGTTCTTTACTCATCATCATCACATTTTGTTTTTCTCGTTCATTATATCTTACACCATGTGTTATACATATCCGGATATGTTTGATAACAAAATAGAGAATGAGCAAACGGAACCACCCAGCCCTCCTCCAGAAGATCCACAATGGCTGAAGCTTGAAAATACTGCTCTTCGGCGAACTCTTGACAACATTAAACAAGCCATGACTAAAGAAGAGTATGGAGAGATCGATGCAATCGAACAGCATTTTCGCGATATCGGGCTTGCAGCTGCTAAATATAAACATCTTCGTGACCCCACTGACAAACTGGGGAAAGAATCTGATTCTCAGCGACACAATAAATACCACCAACAATGTACTCGGTGTTGTAAAGAAATTCATGTTTTGGACGCTAAGCTTACTGCTATGGAGAAAACTGTTCATGAATTTGGTAAAACGCTATATGACTTTAAGAATACTCTTATACATTATATTGAATTGGACAAGAAGGCTACCGATGCATATAACGACCGCATAGAGAAAAAAGTGGCTACTAAATCTAATAGTACTGTTGCTGCTGTTGGAAAGGTCAATACCGATATCAGCACTAGTACTACCAATACTGCTGTAACCAAGACTTCGATTGTACCTGATGCCAACTGCCATAGCCATCATAGACATCACCACGACAAAGGCGAAAAGAAACACTCGCATGGTCATTGTCACGGTAAGTCTTAGGAAAGATTGTTTAGATTCCGATATATTATCTAACATTTCTTCCTTAGAAATTAATAAATGTTGCGACAATACCGTAACTGCTCCAAAGCAGAGGAAAGCAATCGCCTTGAAAATTCATACTGCTTGTGCTTGCGTTTCAGGTTGTACTTGTGGATGTTGCAGCCAAAGTAAGTAATTCCAGACCTAGGACATCTAAGAAATACCTAACAGCGATAATAGAAAAGGATACTATGGGAAACCCGATAACTTGCTCTTGCGCAATTCCGGAAAATGGTTCGGATTACGACCAAGACCATGAAAAATGGGTCAGACTGGGTCAGGACGGAAGTGAGAAATCGTCATCAGCTTCGAATTAGATAATAAACTATGCGTATAGTTCTTATAAATCGAATAGGAAGAAAATAGATGTTTTGTTGAAAGTTTCTATTTTATGCAAGATCTAGTTTTGTATCTGAAGCTACTCAGGCCCTGCATAATCTCGCATGAACAATTGGTATATACTGAACATACAAGTAGCATCCACAAAACAACCACATCTATTACTTGGGCAAGCAGAGAGGGAACTTCTCAAGTTACACAATACATTGTCATTAGAGGCTGAGAAATCTGACCTTATCTCTAGGGTCCATTTATTATATTTCGGCCCGTCGGTGTCAATTCATACATCAAGTCACGAGATAAAACGCCGATCTACGCATATACACATATCTTTATCTAACATCCATTCATTCCTTCATGTGCATTTATATTTATGTCTGCCTCTGGTAAACATAACAAACACGACCAACGCGTGAAACACGTAATTAACAGGTAGCCAGGGCAGACTTAAGCTCGAACCTACAGATATAGAGTTGAAAAGTTAGCTGTGTCTCTTGTTGATGTTGGATCAGAGAACTTTTTGTTAGCAACGATGCCATCTATTAATACCTGCCCAGTGGAAATACTTGATGAGATTTTTACGCATCTAAGCTTAGAAGATCTTTTGATGTGTATGGTGGTAAACAAAAGAGTAAGTAAGAAGCGGAGGATATCAGCAGCACGCGTACAGTTCTAACAAAAGCACAGTGGAGATCAATAGCCAGCCAAGAGCACCTGTGTAACACAATCAGATATTCAGATATTCATCGAATATTCGAAACATGGCATGGTCAAGAAGAATATGCTGGAGATGAAGGCGATAGCATATGGGGATATACATCACCCATATCACCATCATCGTTTCCGTCTCCCCCAAGATCAAGATCCTCTAAACATTCACACAAGTCGCCTTATATCGTGGTCTCTCAAATGGCTAAACAGAAAATCTCTACAGTCAAACATTTTATAATCGACTCTTGGGAATGTACGTACCATCTTGGACGTATAATTGATTTAGCTAAATCAAGCCCTTATCTGACATCTTTTCATATCAATGTTAGTTGGCTCATAGACGAAGCCTATCTATTTAACCACCTTAAAAATCTTCCAAGAACAGTAACAAGCCTCTCAATCCAAAACCAAATTCTAACTCCTCGGCAATTGACTACAAGCAGTGAAACGATTTTCAATGATCTGTTTAATAGTCTTGGCAACAATCTCCTTCATCTTGACCTTGCAGGGACACTAGTGTGCGACTCACAACTTCTACATATTGCCACAAAGTGTCAAAAACTACAAAAGCTCGTGCTAACCAGACTCTTTAATATCAGCACTTTTACTTTACAGGAACTGGTCGAAGATTTATTACCAGCTACTCTACAACATCTCACCATTCGGTCTTATTCACTTAAACCAGAATGGATCATTAATTACGTAATCTCACAAAAACAGTTGAATGAGAATAATCTACATAATCCAAACTTTCAACCGCATGGGCTATCTTTTCTCGACATTCAGACTTGTGATATATTCACATTACGAGACGTTCAAACAATTGCAGACCTCACTTCACACACATGTCGTATTATTCATTCGGCCATACTTCAGGATAATACCCTCGAAGCTTATCATTCGTTTATTGAGCACCTCTATGGAATGCATCCTTATAGAACGTTTTCCTCTGGCAGCCAGACTCCAACCTTACCTTCAGCGCTCACACCACGAGGAAATCGCGATGACGGGAATAATTACGTTACTATGCTAGGAACAGTTTTAAATTCTCTACATGAACTTCCCTGATTGCTGACTCACTGCCTCATTTCACCGTGATGATGGCTCCATCTTTAATGCTCTCTGATAACTTGTGATTATATGGAATGAACTGTTTATCATTATACAACCCTATCTTATGGTCACTGCCAGTATTATTTTTGTTGGATATAGATAGGAGCTCACATGCCTTGTCTAATGCTTTTCCTACAATTAGATCCTTCTGAAAATATACTGCCAATTTCTTTTCTGGCCGGGTCATGGGTTTCCCTGTAATGTCCACATATGCCGATACGGGACGAACAAGATAGAAATACACTCTGTTCTGATTAGGGATCCTCTCATCTCCCTTTGCTGTTCGTTTCAGTTCTGCGGATGCCAATAAGGGATTTGGTTTCTTGGGTCTGGATGCCGTTGACGACGAGTTAGTCTTCTTAGCCCACAGAGCCTTCAATCTTTCCAGAGCCGCTGGTGGTCGACTGGCTGCTGATACGGATATTGTTTTGTTCACAGTAGGAACTGGCGGACTCACTGTCCGAGCCCTATTATTTGCTGCCGATGCAGTGGCTTCACGTAATGCACTTGTAGCTGGACTTGATCGAGCTGACAATGTCGATGGAGACGGAGCTGAAGATACAGACTTGGATATTACCGTCTTGCTCTCCGCCGGTTTACAATCATGCGCCTCAGTCTTTCTATGATCATTACAATACGTTTTACCACAGTCGTAGCATTTAAATCTTTATAATAATAAATAGTTAGAATTTGATCCCCTCTGGCTACTTCCAGCGCCAGCGCTCTCGCTGATCGCTTCGTGTGAATCAGTACTTACGGAAGGAAATCGATTTTATTACATTGCGCACAGTGTTCCCCGATCTCTAAAAGACCTTTGGATTTCTCTGTTAACGTAGACATTTCTATAGATACGTAGGGCCTTCCGTGGCAACTGAGTGGTCTGTTTATATAGTTTATAATATTATATTATTTATAATAATAATGTGGTCAGTTGATCTAACCTTTTAACCGACTTTCACTAACCTTGAAAGAGAAACGAATATAGGAACAAAAATAATTTAAGAGGGTAAGTAGACAGGAATATTTCCTCCATAGAATATTCCCAGAGATATCTGGTGACTGTTCGTTCTGCAAAAAAAAAGGTACATCATGATATTTTTCGGAAGTCTCAAACACCGGTGTAATCAATACCAAATCGTTATTAGTAGGACCTTGACATAGGGTGTCTTGTACACGTGTTACGTGTATACAATACTTTTGCCAGTAGCTGCTGTTATCCAATTTGTAATATAAGTAAATACAGTGTAGCGGGTGGTGCTATAGAAACAACCGATATCGGAGTCATATATAATTTATAGTAAATCTTTTTACTTCGAGCTATAGATTTCCTTGGCAAGGTTGCGGAGAACGTTTTTTCGTAATTTGCCAGTAGAAGTCTTAGGTAGTTCATCAATAATATTAAATCCCTTGGGAACCTGGAAACCACCGATTTCCCCCTTCATCCACTGTGTTATGTGGGTAATGTCAAACGATTTAGATGAATCTTTGAGAGTGACGAATGCAAATGGAACCTCTCCATAGTGGTCATCAGGCACACCAACAACGGCAGCTTCAAAAATATTTGGATACTTCATAATCACACCTTCAACAGCAACAGAAGATATGTTTTCACCTCCAGAAATAATAATATCCTTCTTACGATCAAGGACTTGGATAGATCCATCCGGGTGCCAAACAGCCAAATCTCCACTGCGGAACCAGCCCCCAGTGTAAGCCTTGTTGGTTTCCTCAGCGTTGTCATGGTACCCCTTTGTGACAAGGTTGCCGCGAATGACGATTTCACCAATCTCTGACCCATTTTTGGCCACTTCTTGAGATTTATCATTGAAAACACGCACTTCAGATGATGTCAGGAACCCATGACCTTGACGCGCTAACAATGAGAAATGGTTTTCTTTGGGAAGATCTGCCCACTCTTCTTTGAAATAAGCTCTGGTAAATGGACCATATGTCTCGGTCAACCCGTACATATGAACTGGGTAAAGATTGTGCGCGATCATATCCTGGAACAGTTGGGCAGAAGGAGGAGATGCAGCAACCGTAACACGAACCTCATGCGGAATCTTTCGTGCTTTTGGCGAATTAAGCAACATAGAATTGACGGTAGGAGCAGCATTCATATGGGTGATTCTTCTTGTAAGGAACAAGTCCCAAATATAATCCACATCGACTTTTCGAAGGCAAAAATGAGTGCCTCTCACTGCAGTTACAGCAAAAGGGCAGGTCCAACCCATAGCATGGAACATTGGCAGAGTCCACAGGTAATGACATCTGTTCTTTCCAAAAATATCTTGACTATTATAACCAGCCTCAACAATGTTGGCAATAGCAGCTAAATAAACACCTCGATGTGTATATTCGACAGCCTTTGGTCTGCCAGTCGTACCACTAGTAAAATATAGCCCTAGCAAGGCGTTTTCTTCAATATTTTCAGCGTGCAGTCCCGGCCAACCACGGCCTTTTTCCAGCTTGCGACCTTCACGCACAGCAGTAGAATATTGGCAAGTGGTAGAATTGGGGTCTCCAAGGTCATCATCTACAATAACGTCTAGTGTGCCAGGCTTGCCATCAGCGAGATGTTTAAATTCAGCGTCGACAATTACCAAATCAGCTTTACCCAGTTCAAGCATATATTCAACCTCAGATTTTTTCAATCGATAATTGAGGCCCATTGTGATGCCCCCAGAAGCAACAGCGGCAAATAGAGTTTCAAGATGAGCCGGAGTGTTTGGTCCTAGAATAGCAATTCTCTTATATTTGTGCTTTTTAAAGTAATAAGCAAGCCCTTTCACTCGTTCTGATAGCTCATCATATGTAAACTCTACCATTTTCCCATTTGCAGACTTATGAACAACTGCTAGTGCCTGAGGTTCTATTTGTGCCGAGCGAGGTAAGAAATAAGTAGGATTTAAATGATGGAAATGAATTGGAACAGTATCTGGCGGGATATGATTAGCGGGAAGGTCATCGTCGACGTCTTGGACGTGACCAGGGACATATGGCACAGCGCCGGGATTAGCGATAACAGTAGCACCAGTGGTAGAGAGGGCCATGGCTGGAGCCTTGGACAAATGGGTGAGCATTTGGCCCAATCTTTGCTTGGCAGAAGAAGGAGGCATTTTGGAATTTTGATCTGGAGATTTCTCGGTCTGTCTACTGATATACGGTCTTTATATACCGGATTTCACTAGTTGGAGAGGGGTATCGGAAGTATGTTTTACGGTCTTCCTAAATAAATAAATATCGTCTTTTCGATAACGATAGAAAGAGAGATTCAGGGGAGATTCCCCACTTACCCCACAATAATAACAGAACAGCCGCATGTCCGTTGATATGCCGTTTTGCCCTGCTCGGAGCGGTCTCGGAGAGCTTTAGACCGAATTATGTCCGATTGTTTAAGATACATTGTCCGACGACATTCCGGATAAGCTGACAATCGGAACGGATTCGGTTCAATAGCTCTACGTTGAGGCTCCCTGGTATGCCCAGGTCCGGGCAGTTTACCAGCCATGCAGTATGCTGCTGTGTTTACCAGCGACTGAGTGCAGACGTTTCGGAGTATGGCTAATAAGTTTGATATACGGATCATGAAGTTAGCGAGCTTCATTATAGATCGATAGATATTCAATTAACTTCTCTGCATTATATCGACAGGTATTCCTGTTCTAGCAGACAACCGTTGCAAGTATCCCCACGATAAGAGAAACATCAGATCTAGAAATATACCTTATCGTGAGCCAAACGACATTCTATCATCAAGAATAGTAGCTCACGAACATGAGGTGTTGTTATTCATCTGGAGTTATATCTATGCGTCGTGATGATGTTCCGACCAGTACTCACAAGAAGATTAACGCTGACGGCCACCTGAATAAGAAGAACAATTACAATCAATCTAATCATCGAATGTCAATACGGAATCACCCAGGACCCGGCGCCAGAGGCAGTTGGCGGAAAAAGCGACATCATTGAATCTTACCATAGATTGCTCACGTGATCGACTTGCGATTGGTAGTGGGCGAGGATGCAGGTGAAGAGAAGGACTACAGCGGTATAGGGACATAGGGATAATGATAGACTGCTACGGTTGGAGTCTCTTTAGCGAGAGAAGAGAGCCACGGGTCTGGGCAGAACCCAGACACCAGAGTTAGAGCAGAGGTCAGCGAAAAGAACATGAATTAGGGTATTAACGGTAAGCAGCGGTAAGGCAGGTATTTCACGTGATGGTACATAATTTTGTAGTCCCGTGACATAAATAAAAGGAGAGTCAATTAGAAGCATGACTGACATCTTTCTCCGGCCGCTTATGTCGCGTAGCGATAGCGGCTGTTTCGATATACAGAATTGAGCGAAGTCGTTGGGAACCAAGCATGAGGACTGTCTGACAACTGTGGTGTGAGCGCTCGCGTGCTTCTTGGCTATCACTATATAGAGTGTACGGCTGTCAGATGTCTCGGTAAAGAAATAGCGACAAGAGTAAGTAAGACAGGTTGTTTCCAGTTGGTGAGATCAGGACGTATCAACGTTCTCCCGTATGTATCCCATGTCATATAGACAAGAAAAGCCAGCTTTAGGTACGGGTAGAGAAGCACCACCAGGTCTGAGCGGAGCTCACCTACCGGACAAGATGTCTTTACCCCTGTATAATAATAAATATGTTTCTCCACACAGATGATGCGGCTAGGGCCCAGGGTAACCCAGTTTGCGTATTCTCTCCTTTGGGTCAAAATTTTTCACCCACTCAATTCACGCATTTTTTTTCTTCTCCTATCTTCTCTTTCTTCTTTCTGTGTGCTGTTGGTATCTTTCTTAAAAATACTGTTTACAGTAAAATAATCAGACTCCCCTTGTCAAAATAACGACAACAACAACAACAACTACCACCCATTTCCCCCGGAAAATTACCACTGGTTTGTGTGTAGTTCAGGACTAAATTGGCCATGTCTGTTGCTTCAAAGGTAAATATGAAAAAAATTGATGATAATAGTTCTGTTTGATTTGGGTAGATGATGTGATTGGGTGATGGGTTTGGATTTTTGAAATAAGCGAAGATATTAAGTCCGGTTATGACTGGCAATTGACAATTATTTGATGCACATAATATAACAAAGCGCATCTCGTATTACAATTGCATGGTTCGTTTCTGATGGATCAAATCATGTTTATAGTAGCTGGTCCGTCGTTCTACCTTGTTCTCCTGTATCTGTTGTCGCCAAAGACTGGAATATTCTCTTTTTACTAACTTGTTGTGTCTCAGAACCCTTTCGCTCCTCTCGGTGACGAGGACTCGGCTCCTGCCGCTGCAGTCTCTTCCGGACCTATTAGAGAAGTTGTCAAGAATACCACTTCGTCCAAGAAAGCCGATGCCCCTCCTCCTCGTGCCAACCCTGCTCGTTCTACTGGTGCTAAAAAGACTGCCAGTGGCAATGAGGCCGCTTTGAAGGACAAGAATGTTGGTCGCTCCAACAACCGTGCCAGAGGTCCAGCTGAAGGCGAGGCTGCTCGTGGTCAAAAGAAATCTGCTAGCCGTCCTGACCGTCACTCTCAAACTGGAAAGACCGATTCTGAGAAGAAGGTGAACAAGGCTTGGGGTGATAACAAGAAGAAGCTCGACGATGAGGCTGCCGCCGAGACCATTGCCAAGGAGGACGCCAACGAGACCGAATCCACTGCTGCTGTTGATGCCACTCCTATCGAAGAAGAGGTTGACAACACCAAGACTCTTGACGAGTACTTTGCCGAGCTCTCGAGCAAGAACGCCGAACTCAACGCTGCCCGTGCTGCCCGTAAGGCCAATGAAGGTGTTGAAGACGCCAAATGGGCCAATGCAAACGAGGTTAAGAAGTCTGACGAAGAGCTTGTTCCTGAAGCCCGTGCCAAGGCTATTCGTGTCAAAGCCAGAAAGGAAAAGACCATTATTGAACCTGAAGTCTCTTTCACTGGACCTTCTCGTCCTACCAACACCCGTGGTGAGCGCCCTGAACGTGGTGGTGCTCGTGGAGACCGCGGTGCCCGTAACGGAGGTGCCCGTCGTGGTGGTAACGCCGCTAGCCAAGGCCGTGGCCGTACCAACACCCCAGCTCAAGCAAAGGTCAACATCACCTCGCAAGCTGATTTCCCCACCTTGGGCAACTAAGGGTTTGTCTCTTCCACCAGAGATTATTGAAAAGTATATGTGCACTACCAGGACGTTGTTAATGATATAGTGCGTAAAAAGATTTTTTTAAAAAACATGTTTTGTATAAACGACGAAGATGATTTTACGACTATGGCTGCCTTTCTTGAAAATATATATATAGATGTGTATATATATAAATGCTATGATGCCGATGGAACCACATCTATGTAATATCTGATGATAATGTAGAAACAATCCGCATCTACGCTCTCCACGAAGTGGAGAAATGGGTCTGGGCGGAGCCCAGCCGCCGGAGGCATCAAGGCGGGACAAGTTAGTGGTATATGTATATTCATTAATAATAGTAACAACTCCAAAACAACAAAGACGTAAAACATAGACATGTCATTATTCATAAACCCGGAATCTATAAGGGATGCAGGCGGCGGCGCTCTAGATGGACTTGAGTTGCACAAGGGCGTCGATGGCTTCTTGTTCTCGCTTAATGACGTCCTCGTGGATCATCTTTGCCTTATGACTGTTGTGGGCGTTAACAGGATGATCACGACGGAGCTTAGCGGCGCCCATGGACTGCCAGTCCTCGTCGTCAGTGTCTCCTCCACCACTTCGACTAGGACGGCGAAGACTGAGATGGATGGCATCATCCACTGCTTCTTGGTCGTCAAGATCAAGGTCATCGAGATCATCGTCGTCTTCAAACACATTCTCGTCAAAGACACTATTACGAACACCCACACGAGCGAGTTCGTCGTCATCATCATCGTCATCATCATCATCGTTATCTCTGCTCTCGGCACCAAATGCGATTCTTTCACGCATTTTCTGCGACGGACGACGTGCACGACGACTGCGAAGAACTCCTTGTAAGATATGACTAGGTCTTACCGGCTTGCGAGTGACAGAGTTATGGAACATCATGTCATCATCAGCAAGGTCCACATCGTCAGTGTAAGGCATGGTGAACGAGTTCTTAAGTGACGATGACAGATATTGAGAGTCGACAGCATTGAGAACGGGCGAAATGGGTGGGTTGACAGATGATGAAACAAGCTCCGCACTGATACTATCACGGCGATGCCTTGAAGTACCACTACCACCGCCACCGCTGCCAGTCACAGTAGCAGCAGCAGCAGCAGCAGCAGCAGGCGAATCAGTCTTACGGGCCGCCCATCGACCCCATCCTACTTTCTCAAAAACAACACTATTGACAGGATCGCCACTGTCAAGGACAGCAATGATTAGCCGACGTTGTTTCGACAGCGACAAATCAGCAAATCCGGTAATTGTCAATGCTAAATGTGATGTGATATGACGAATAGCAAGCGGTCCTTGGGTTAGAAGCAGTCGCGACAGTTTGTCGGGAGTAACCGCTGCCGCCGCAGCAATAGCAACAGGGGAGTTTGTATTCAAAGGGCCATTAGATGAAGTGATGCTAGGACTGCCAATTGGAGTGGCGGTAGACTGTTGTTGTTGTAGGAGATGAGATTTGAGCAGAGACGAAGATGAAGCAGAAGCAGACCCGACAGGATGAAGTCCAGGGGACGATTTGGAAACATAAGATCCCGTAGGTGTATGAGTAGTACTTGAAAGTCGTCTGCTACGTGGAGATGCAGAGGCAATTCCCGCCGTCTTGGGAGGAATGAGATGATGATTATTAGCAGACTGGGCCAACTGTCTTGATAATGAAGACGGTTGGGCGATTTGTTGATTAGAATAAGAATAAGATTGAGATGTTTGTAGGAGAACATTGGCAGCATTAGCAGATGTCGGAGAAGCAGGCGCGATTAACGGCGATTCATTACCAGCACCATTGCTGCCAATACTTCCGGCAGGGGAGAGTGAGCGGCCAGTGGTAGTAGAGTTCGTTGGTTGGGAAAATGCAGAAGACGGTGAGTCTAACGTATCAGTGGTAGTTCGAGGAACGTCTACAAATGTCTGAATAGGGTCTGGAGATCCGGAGCGACGACCAGTAAGTGAGGTAGTTGAGTTGTTGTTGGTGGTAATGGATGATGATAATGTGGTGGTGATACTACTATTTATAGTGTCGTTTGTAGTGCCAGGTCGAAAACCGTTGTTGGGAGGACTGCCTCGAAGGTTCGAGTAGCCATCAGTTGGGAAAGGTGGGGAACGACTATGAGTAAGAAAATGAGGGTTGGATTTGGAGTGGTCATGAGATCTTAATCCATTCAAAGCAAGGGATAAGGCGGACATGGTGGTTGTGTTGTAGTTGTAGTCCTAGCTGTACTTGAAGCTGGGGTTGTAGTTGTAGTTATAGATTATTGGTAGTTCGTTGTTCGTTGTTCGTTGGCAGTTCGTGTTCGTGTTCGTTGGTGCTGCCGTTTTACCAGATACTGTATTGATTAATTAAATCTCGGTCCGGTCCTTAATAATCGTTTATATATGGCAGTATGAGAAAGAAACCCGTGGCGCGTAAGATAAGGAATGAAAAATAAAACGTCAAGTGCAGTGAAAAAGTGAAAAAGTGAAATTTCAGAAATTTAAGATTAATAATAACACACAATCGCGTCTGTCTCGTCCTAATGTCGAGATTACGATTACTTGATAATCTTAAATTAATCTTAGTAAATCTGGCTGAATGGTATTTGACTTTGGTTTTAGCTTTAACTTTGACTTTGGTCTGGTTTTATTTTAACTATTAGTCCTGATTCAAATTAATTAATTGTAGTGAATTTTTCACCCGTTCATATGCCTGTATTTATATATAGATATACAGATACAGATACGTGTAGTTGACTTTAAAGTGATATGCGCAGGCGGGTAGTAGGCAGGTAGGCGGATAGCAGGCTGGTAGACAGGCAGGCAACAAACTGGTAGGTAGGCAGGCAAACTGGCAGTAGGAACTGGCAGGCAGGCCGGTAGGCAGGTAGATTGCGCGTTCTGCGCCAAGCAGTTAGGGGGCGATAGTGCTGTGCTGTGCTGGTGCTGTGCTGTGCTGGTGCTCGTGCTCGCGCTGGTCCTGTCCAGTCCAGTCCAGTCCAGTCCAGTCCAGCAGGAGTAACCGGAGGAGAAGGAGGAGCGGCAGTACCAGCGCAGACGTAATTCAAACCCAACAATCTCGCACTGTACTAGTTAGTCCACTCAACAACCGCACAAGCTTAAGCGACAGGCTCAAACACCCCGGCTCGTTCCACTCCACACTACACTGCACTGCGCTGCGCTGCGCTACGCTGCGCGTACACCTGACACTGACGGACCAGACCAGACCAGCAAGCTACGCGCACCGGTCTCAGCCGTTATACCGTTCCGGCTTAGGCCGCCCAGCCCTGCGGTTTACCCTCCGGCGGCTACCAGAGAAGGAGGATAGGCTGCCGAAAGCGGCCACTACTTCCAGTGCAATGACGAAACGGTAATATATCAAACTCAATAAGGAATGTCCAAAGCTCACCTTACGCCGAAACAAGATATGACAGAAGAGAGATTGCAAGGCTGAGAATTGCTTGCTTCTCAGCCCAGCTTTGCCTTCCTGTCTGGCATGTGACTTGAAATGACTAAATAAACTCAATACGAGCGAAGTTCAAACGTCACGATCCATGATCACGATGCCATCCGGCCCTGCCAGCATCGCATTGACCTTTTTGCCTTGCTTGCCGTTACGACCGGCATTTCCGCCGAGACGCTGGCGTTAGCGGATTGACCCATTAATAATAATAATAATAATAATAATATAATAATAATAATAATAATATCTCGCCACCCCTTCCCTTATCTCGCCGATATCGCTGGTGGCCCCTGGTCCTGCCTCCGGCGGCTGGGCTCTGCCCAGACCCGTAGCTCCGCTTCGCGGAGGGCTGGGAGCTCATGGACCCCTGGGTTGCCTCCAGCGGCTGGGCTCCGCCCAGACCGGTTGCTCCGCTTCGCGGAATACATTGGAGTCCCTGGCGATGTTGATGCTATGTGGTCCCAGCCCTCCGCGAAGCGGAGCTACGGGTCTGGGCAGAGCCCAGCCGCCGGAGGCAGACCAGGGGCAGTCCGGGGGCAGATAAGATAAGGTCTAGGGTTGTTCGTGAGCAGGTTAAGTATTTTCAGGGGTAATTAATTAGTTTAGCAAAAGTGAGAAAGAAGCGTAAGAGTTGTTGTTGATACGGGTTCCGTTTTTTTCGGAGAGATGGAGAAGATGCCAGGTACGGGGTTGAGGGAATCCGCGGTTAGGTCGTGGGAAGCAGAAGTCAGTTGGCTAGATGGTGTGAATGGGTTCGGAGATAGACGAGATTTAAATTCCTAATGGAGTAATTGTGTTCGGACATGTTTTGTTTCCGGAAGCAAACGGATTAATTACACAGCAATATAACAATATAACAATCTCAGTATAAATTGCATAAATAAGATATTGCTGGATCATGTTGTTTAATCTTTTCTTTCACTAGATTAGTCTTGCTCGAATAATTTTTTTGCCATGTCCACGTCTCTGCCAGCTACTCACAGAGCGTTCCGCATTACTGCGTTTAATGGCAATACCGACGACATCAAGATCACCGACGAATCGCTTCCTGAAGTCGGGGCTGACGATGTTCTGATTCGAGTCAAGGCGGTGTCTCTCAATCAGAGGGATGTGATGGTTTTGGAACATTTATACCCGTTTCCAACTCAAGAGAACGTTGTTCCTTGCTCTGACTTTTCTGGTGAGATTGTCGCCAGGGGAAAGAGTGTCCGTGAAGATGAGTTCGCTACCGGTCAACGTGTGGTTGGCAATTTTAGTATATACAATTTATATGGACCTCCCAAGAGATGGGACGATTCTCTTGGTGGGTCAATTGATGGAGGCTTGCGCGAATATGTGTCGCTGCCCAACTTTGCCGTCAATAAGATCCCGACCGGTGTTAGTTTGAGTTGGGAAGAGCTGGCTACTCTACCCTGTGCTGGTGTTACTGCTTGGAATGGTCTATATGGATTGGCAGGTGCCCCTCTCATTGCTGGCCAGACTGTTCTTGCAATTGGTACTGGCGGTGTTTCGTCAATTGGGCTAGCCATTGCCAAGGCTGCTGGCGCTCAGACGATTGTTACCTCCTCATCTGATAAGAAACTTGCCAAGATCAAGTCTGATTTAGACGTTGATCACGTTGTCAACTACAAAACCCATACTAATTGGAGTGAGGAGGTGGTTCGTTTAACTGGCGGTCGCGGTGTTGACATTGTTCTTGAAAATGGAGGTTCGGGCACTCTCGCCCAGAGTGTCACCAGCTTGAGACCCGGTGGACAGATCAGTGTTATTGGCTTAATTGCACCTGCTAAGCAGGAAGAAATGCCCGACGCCGGCGCTCTTGCTGTCAGTAAGTCGGCTATTATCCGTGGTATGCTTGTTGGCAGCAAGCAGCTTGCGGAAGAATTCTTCCTCTTTCTTGAACATAACAAAATCCCAATTGCCATTGATCGAGTCTTCAAGTTTGAAGATTCTGTCGACGCCATCAAGTATTTCAGGTCTGCTCAGCACGTCGGCAAAATCGTCGTTTCCTTCTCTTAATACACCTATTTACCCGTTCGTTGGTCTGCCTCCGGCGGCTGGGCTCTGCCCAGACCCGTAGCTCCGCTTCGCGGAGAGGTTATGGTCGCTGGCTATGGCTCTGTACTCTTAGCACTCCGCGAAGCGGAGCTACGGGTCTGGGCAGAGCCCAGCCGCCGGAGGCAGATTCGGGAATGATAAGATAGGGGTTGGGGTTTGAATGAGTTAAGTATTTCCAGGGGTAACTGGCTTAACGCCGACGGCCATAAGCCGGAAGCGTAATTTCTTGTCAGGCAAGCATTGTACCGAGCGGGTTCTAGGATTTCGGAGTTCGGGTTTACAGCAAGATGTGAGTGGTTTCTTCTAATCGTAATGGCAGAGAGTAGGAATGCCTTCAGCCTAACATCGGGGTTAAACCAGGCTTTGCAGGGGTGCTGCCGGTGGTTTCGTTGGTCTTTCGTATATATACGGACTTGCTGACAACTCGTCCGACGATAGAGCCATCACTTACTAATTAAGTCCTTTTGGCCAGCAGTATCATATGGATTTCTGGCATTCAAATCATATACATTATCAACGCGTGTCGGCGATAGACGAAATCTAAATACCTAATGGGGTAAGGGCTCTCGGATATGTTTGCTTGCTCGGTGGTACCTGTCTGATTACTAACCCGCTCATAAGGTCACGCTCATAAGGTCACGACATTCTGAAAAATAAACAACGGCAAGGTATATAAATAACCAGCATTGTTACCGGGACACAATTGTTGAAATATCGTTCTTGGAAAACAATAGTTTAATTCGCCATGTCCGCTACTTCTTTGCCATCCACCCACAAAGTATTCCGCATTACTGCGTTTAACGGAAAATTTGACGACCTTAAAGTCTCCAATGAATCGCTTCCTGAAGTCGGAGCAGACGATGTTTTGATTCGTGTAAAGGCCGTCTCTCTTAATCAGAGAGATGTGATGATTCTAAGCGGCGTCTATCCGTTTCCTACTAAAAAGGATGTTGTTCCTTGCTCCGACTTCTCTGGTGAGATTGTCGCCAGGGGAAAGAATGTCCGTGAAGAAGATTTCACAAATGGTCAGCGCGTTGTTGGTAATTTCAATATCTACAATCTCTATGGATCTCCTAAGAGATGGGACGATTCTCTTGGCGGAGCTATTGACGGAGGCTTACGCGAATATGTTTCGCTTCCATCTTTCGGTGTTAACAAGATCCCCACCGGTGTTGGCTTGAGTTGGGAAGAGCTGGCTACTCTACCCTGTGCTGGTGTTACTGCTTGGAATGGTTTGTATGGTTTGGCAGGTGCCCCGCTCGTTGCTGGCCAGACTGTTCTTGCAATTGGTACAGGTGGTGTGTCGTCAATTGGGCTAGCTATTGCCAAAGCTGCCGGGGCTCAAACCATTGTTACCTCCTCTTCTGATAAGAAACTTGCCAAGATCAAGTCCGACTTAGGCGTTGACCACGTTGTCAACTACAAAACCCATACTAATTGGAGTGAGGAGGTGGTTCGTTTAACTGGCGGTCGTGGCGTCGACATTGTTCTCGAGAACGGTGGCTCAAGCACTCATGCCCAAAGTATTGCCAGCTTGAGAACTGGAGGCCAGGTCAGTATCATTGGCTTAATTGCACCTGCTAAGCAGGAAGAAATGCCCGACACCGGAGCTCTTGCCCTCAGCAAGTCGGCCATCGTCCGCGGTATCCTCGTTGGAAGCAAGCAGCTTGCTGAAGAGTTCTTCCTCTTCCTTGAGCACAACAAAATCCCCATTGCCATTGATCGAGTCTTCAAGTTTGACGACGCACTTGAGGCCTATAAGTATCTCAAGTCCGCTCAGCATGTTGGCAAAGTCGTCATTTCACTCTCGTAGATAGCTTGTCAATACACTACTTTCTCTTTCTCCGTTGCATTGGCGACTCTGCCTCCGGCGGCTGGGCTCCGCCCAGACCTGTAGCTCCGCTTCGCGGAGTGCTTGGAGTTCACAGCTTAGCAAGGGTCCATACCTCTCCGCGAAGCGGAGCTACGGGTCTGGGCGGAGCCCAGCCGCCGGAGGCAGACCGCGAGAAGTCTAAAACATGGCATAGATTGTTATGTAGTACATGGGGGACGGAGGTGTAAGTGCGTAGCATATGCTTTTGTGGATTGGTTCGTTTGAGTCGGTTGTGGTGTTTTGTCATCAAAATCATCAGTGTTATTATTTTACTTTTTTAAAACCGACAATACAAAAATATATTCACAACAAAAAGAGATGTACCTAGTAACCCAAAGCAGCAAGAGCCTTTGAGGTCTCTGAGTCGGCAACAGACTTCTGGGCAGCGGCAACCTTCTTTTGAAGAGCAACCTTCTTGGCATAGTAGGCAGCAGACTTGACCTTTCTTCTCTCTTCCAAACGGCTGACAACATCTTGGTACTTCCAGCCAACTTCGTGACTCAATCTACCGATGGTGGTGTATTTTCTGCCAGGCTTGAGTCTGAGAACACGGAGAGCTTGAGGAACAACAACACGCTTCTTGCGGTCATATGGGGGAGGAACACCCTCGAAGACCTTGAGGTGTTCAAGAGCGGCCTTACCACGGGCAGTCTTGTGGGCAATCATACCACGGATAGCCTTGTAGAGGATACGAGAAGGAGCACGGAAATGGAAAGGACCGTGGTTCTTGTTATAACGAGTGGCCTTTCTCAAGTAAGCATGGTACTTGAGCTTGGTACGGAAGAATTCTCCAGAAACGTTGAGGGCTTCACATCTGACAACAACAACGTGTTGACCAGCAAGGAGCTGCTTAGCAACGGTAGAGGCAAGACGACCGAGGAGGTGTCCCTTTCCTGCAAGACTGTTAGTATATGAAATCTGGGGGATACAAAAGTATGAATAGTGAAGAGGGAGACAGATATGAGATAACTACTGCTACTTGAAGAAATGATAATAGATAACAGGTTGATGCTTGATTGAAGTCCATGTTTACTGAGATAGTCGTCGTTGTTGTTTGACATATTCCACTTCTGATAACGAATCTTTTGACTCTTCCTGCCATCACTTATCCATTTTATTCATTTCGGCAAAAGATATTTTCACTATCAACATCAGGTCGTACTGTATACTGAATCAACAAATAAACCTCATCCTCTCACAACTGTCTCTCTCTTTTCTATCCACCCCTTCATCTCGTTCACGCCGTCTACAACATACCGTCAATGACAACGACAGGCTCGAAAGTGCTCATTTTTTATGATTGATCTCGCGTTGGTGGTTGGTGATATCGCGAAGAAGTGTCGAAACTTGTAGAGATGAGATATTCCAATGGAGTGTATACGGCCTCTGCCTACTGAGTTGATGCAAGCACAAACCTGGCCAGAGTCTGAGTGGGTACTCTAACTGTCTTCACCTAATCGGGAAATGGGTCCTGCTCTATAGTAGTCACACAACCTCCCAACTAGGGTTCAGCCCTACCCCAGCCCTACCACGTGATGTTTCGGGGAATGGTCGGGAACGAAAACGGGATCGAGAATGGGGGCCGGGGGTCTGCCTCCGGCGGCTGGGCTCTGCCCAGACCTGTTGCTCGAGCTTCGCTCGAGTTATAGAGGTGGTCGTACTGTTCTGTTTGATGGCGTGTGACGATAATATCAACAACTCCTAGTGAACCTCTCCTCACAAATGGTATATCCTGTTGACGGCTAGCACAATAAATGCCACTTTTTGTTTGAATGTATCCCCTGATTCTGACGCACGCACGATAAGGGTGATCTGATTAATTACTATGGCCTTTACTTACCTGATGTGCTGGGGTTGCAAACAAAACAAGTGAAGCGAGCAAGAGATCTGGACTGAGTAGAGTCTAGCTACTAGAGGCAGAACAAGATATCACTACTATTATCTGGTCTGGGTAGAGTCTCTAGCCACTAGAGGCAGAACAAGATATCCCTACTATTACCATCCAGGTTTCTGTGCATAGTGATATCCCCAGCATTAGATAACTCGTTGTACCATATTCCACTCTACTCCGTCATGAACTGATCATTTTCTACAGTCTGTGCTTGATACTCGCAATTCGCGTGCTATCAAAGCCTGTGGTTTTGATAGTCTCCAGTGGATCAAACCCCCGGCGGCTAGGCTGGGCTCTGCCCAGATCCATAGCTCGCAGCACTCGTTTGCTGGCTGAGCAGCGTAGCCGACTGTGGCTAATGTTCAACGGTGAGTTGGGAAATGCGACAGACTGTAGTGATTCAATCACGGATAAAGATCAGAACCGTGAGCGGGTACCCTGAGCTTTGTTTTACTGAGCATCGACATACATCCTCGTTTAAAGAATATTTCAGGGTCGCGATCTTAAAAGTAGATGCAATATACCATAAGCCGTGAATTATGACAGGTAACGGTGACGGTGGGAACCATACACGTAGACGACCAGCGAAGCGACCAACGAATTCGGGCCGATCCCGGCCCCCGGAGGCAGAACCCGCCTTCGTCCTCCTCCGAGCACAAGCGAGCGCGTCTCTTCATCATCATACGAGTTATCGTACGAGTTAGAACCTCATACGAGAATAAAATCCAACCCATACCCTGTGGTTAAGCAGACCAAACTAACTAATAATAACTGACTAGCGAGGCTGCGCTAAGTAGTGCAGTGTCTCTTGTGTTTGGGTCTGCTCTCCGGTAGCAGCACCAGCAACACCTACAGCGGCTACTACTACTGCTGGTACAGTGACGAAACTCCGCACCACAATTGTTCATTATTTGTACGACATACAAACAACTGACTGACTAACTACACCCTCTACATCGTATCATCATCGGCCATCGCCTTCACCATCACCTACACACACTCTCCATCACTTGTCACGGCCACAGGTATTTGTAGATTGTTCTAGGCTTCTTATATTCTGTCTCGTAGTGTGAGTGAGAAACTTAAAAACAGACTTGACCTTGAACTTGGCAAAACTGATAGATATAGAAAATAATAACTAAGGAAAAGGTAGAAGAGGTTTATACTAGAGCCTTTGATTCAGTTGAATTCCGTTACTGTTAAAGACCATTTAGCCTGTTCAACTCTTAAGTCGTGAGGACTTTGATCAACAGCAGTCAATATCAGATTTGATTCTATTCATTCGATTCCTCTACTATTAAAATCTGAAACATGAAAACAGACCACCGTTTAAAAGATACTGATTTGTAAAGAAAGTTTGACTGGAAGAAGAAGAAGAAAGGAAAAAAAACCTCATTCGTTGTTGCACCTTTAACATTTTTTGTTTGTTTATAAAACCAAAAGCTTGCCACTTGTTTCTAATAGTCTAATTTCTCATTGGGTGGTGTTTATATTCTTCATAATGAATTCTGTACATGCACCAGTTGAAGAAAACACGGTTCCGACTATTGAGTCGTCCGAGGATGTAACCAACAGCCGGATCTCTGAATCGTCAACTGAAGAGGCAGTTACTGATTACGCCCCTCCACCTCCTACTAATACTAATGATTCACAAAGAGAAGACACTAACAGCAGCAGGGAATACCCTGCTACTGTCGGCAGTGATACTACCGATAATGATGCCTCAGCAGATTCGTATGCTGCGGTACCAGCCAGTTTGCCCGCTAATTCGGGTACTCATGCGCCAGCCCGTCAGGGCAGTATTACTACTAGTGCCATCACCGCAACCACAACTACTCCAGGTTTAGAATTGACTCTGTTGCTAATATCTGGATTGCGAGTTACCATTCGATTAGACGACCATTACATGGCGTCACACTCGATCACCGTGGGCCAGCCTGAGTTCATTACTGTAGGGTCACTCAAAACCAGTCTACATAGTAGCTGGCAGGACGAGTGGGGGTCGGCGCCGACCAGCTCAGCGTTTATTAGACTGATCCATCTAGGCAAGATACTCGAAGACCAGCAAACTTTACAAGAATGCAACATCACCAGTTCAAAACCACATAACGTAGTTCATTTGTCTGTGAAGCCCGAATCTTTTGAACTGGAGGCCCCAACGAAGGTGAAATCTCGCAGTGCATTCAGGGGCGGTAGATCGAATGAACCAGGAGACGAAAGTACTCGTAGGCCAGGAGGTTGTTGTATTATTTTATAGTAGTACCTTTTGTCCCCCTCTAGCATATTTCGTCCCTTTTTTATTTCTGGTTTATTCTCTATTTTGTTTTTGCCCTGGGCCCGACTTTTTACGATCGTCTGTATTCTTCTAATGATTTCTATATTTCTTCTGACTCTTGTCCAGGTTCACCTCCGGTGGCTGGGCTCTGCCCAGACCCGTTGTTTTCCATTTCGCAGAGGGCTCACGACACTCAGTATTTCGCTGCCAGGCAGCAGAATAATAAACAGCTAACTTGGTGCTTCTTGTGCATAATATAGTAGAAATGGCTAAATGCCTTACGAGTCGAAAATAGCTGATTCCGGGCATCCTCCAGAAACATGGCAAGATATGAAAAGCGTTTCATC
The DNA here is from genome assembly GCA_030565085.1 of Sugiyamaella pinicola. Taxonomy (NCBI): domain Eukaryota; kingdom Fungi; phylum Ascomycota; class Dipodascomycetes; order Dipodascales; family Trichomonascaceae; genus Sugiyamaella; species Sugiyamaella pinicola. The sequence goes on from JAJMAW010000086.1 coordinate 57,386, forward strand.
TCACCCATGCGTTATCCATCAATCAACCATTAAAGCCTAGTTTCAGCTTACTGTAGTCTATATGAGACCAGCGCTGGCAGAATCGAGCTATTCTATCCCATCTAAACTTTATCATAATAATTTACACGTTTGCGCAGAACGATGACCGAGGTGTCTTTAGAATACGAATGTATATAGTAGTATACTTATAATGCTGATTGACCATACACGTCAGCGTCAGATGGATGTAATGGTATGAATCACAGCATGGTTTAAAAAATAGATGAATATATGGGGTTAAAGCAGTTTCTCTCTCAGGACTACTATATTACTTATTTATATATAGGTTTTTATGCGGGTTACCTGCTGGCGGAGCAATACCCCTAATATCTCCAGTTTGGGAAACATGACCTTGCCCATATGCGATGAGATAAGCTATGCAGGGTAGAACTCTGCATTGTGGAGTCTTAACACCTAGGGGCTAAGTGACCCTTAAGTGCTCGCGAAGCGGAGCAGACGTGTACTGGCAGATTCCGGTCGCCGGAGGCAGAATAGAGGACAAATTAGAATTGTATTTGTATAGAGGACATGCAATGCATTTGGAAAAGTGCATGTTCCAAGTAAAATAAATAATTAGAAACAAAAAAAAAAGTAGGGGGAAATATAAATACACGATAATAATTGATTTTGGTGAGATGGAACTGATGTGATATCTACCACAACTGCTGCTTCTTTTTCCCGTACCTTGTGAGGTCTACATCTTGAAGATCTCCAATTGTGTCATCGGACCCATCGCCTCGTCGCTCTGTTTGTGAAGATACCGGGGGGCTGGAAAACTTTGAGGGAGAAAATTCACTAGATCGAATAGGCGTCGAAGAGAATTGTGTCATTTTCCAAAACGGAGCGGGCGAGCTACCAGGCATGAACGACGACGGTAGCTGCTGCTGTTGAGCTGATGATGGCGGCGCTAATTGGAGTTGCGACGATTGTCTTGCCGGAGTCATGCCTACAAATTGACCAAAGGGAGTCGGCGGGTTGTTTAGTGGTGCAGGCTGTTGTCCAGTACTCGAGCCATTGTTGGCATTGTTGGAAGACGCGGAAGCATTGGTGGTACCGGTAGATGTTTCTGTATTGCCAGCCGAACTGGGAGTAGAAGATGTCGCAACAGTGGTACTGCTCGTATTAGTAGTCGTTGTAGTAGTACTGCCTGTGCTGCTGCTATTGCTGTTCCCATTAATGGATGATTTATTTACTTGGTTGATAATACTACCTCCGCGACTACCTCGTTCGGGAGTGTACGCTTCCAGTTGAGAAATCTGCCCTGGAGCAGTGCCAGTCGATCCAATATATCCTCGTTGTGGGGAGGGCAAAAGGTTGGACGATGATGCTGTGGTAGGCGAGGTTGTAGTTGTAGTAGCAGTGCTATTGCCGCCAGCCAACCCGTATTGATCGGAATATTGACCATCCACCGAATCTTGGTATGCCCCACCAGCGACCGTTCGTGCAGTAGTTTTAACTGACGGCTTTTGTGGAGTTACAAACCCGACTTCAAGCTTTCCTTCATTTTTTTGCTGTTCTGAAGCAGGAGGTTGTAATACCGGGTATGGCGCCATATTAAGAGGCGGCAAGGTCTGATATGAACCACCACCAGCGGCATTAGGGATTGGTGGTGGCAGCGTAGTATTATTATGCTGCCCTTCAGACTGCCCTCCTCCTCCTGTAGGATGCTGTTCGAATTTAAATTGCCCCTGCAAAAGCGTAGGTTGTGGTGGCGGAGGCTGTTGGTGATGGACAGAATGTAATGGAGCAGATGCTGCTTTGGAAGACGGGGGATGTTGTGGGAATTGAATCTGCTGTTTAACCATTGGCGACAATCTCATTCTACCTGGTTTACTTAGATTGGCTTTTTGCATATACTCCACTTTATATTGGTCATTAATCTGCCATTTCATTCCTTTACCGGATTCATTAATTTTACGGGGCACCTTTTCAAATGCTTTGTTAAGGGATAAATTATGACGAATGGAGTTCTGCCAACCCGACTTGGAATGGCGGTAGAATGAATATTTCGACATTATCCATTCGTAAATGTCTGCTAATGACAACATCATTTCATCACTCGACATAATTGCTTGAGTAATCATAGTCGCATAACTGTATGGCGGTTTAATATCTTTAGCATCGTCAGCACTAAGATCCTGGTCGACGTAATGGCTTGTTTGTAGAACCCCACGCACTTGAGGCCGAGTGATCATAGCAACTCCACGGGGATATGCGCCAGGACCTGCACCGACACCTCCTCCGCCTGCTTCTCCTTCTCCATTGGCGTATGCTGCTGCCGCTGCCGCTGCACCTGCTAATGTAGCAGCAGCTACAAACTCTTGTTTTTGTTCATTTGATTGAATAGTGGAGTTCTCAAACTTGTGAATTGATTGATTGTTTCTACCTGGTGATAGCGACACAAGACCTGCTGCCGCTGCTGCAGCATTTTGATCATAATCTTGTGGTGGGACATGGTTCACTCGTGGTGACAAGCGTCTAGCAGTATTTAAGAAACTTGCTGCTACTCTTGGTTCAACATCGGGAAGAACAAACATCATTTGTACGCCGCCAATATCCAGGATGTTGCCACTGAAAAGTCTAGTGGTACCTTCTTTGTGTGATACTTTATCAATTCTAACTCCGTTCCTACCAAGTATAGTGAGCTCCCAGTAACGACCGTCCTGATTATACTGAATGGAAGCATGTCGACGTGAAACCACTTTGGCGGGTCCTAAATCTATTTGTACTTGGTCGATGGCGCCATTTAAATTATTATTTGCAGTAGCGGGCGCTCCTCCTGGTGCTGGTGCTGGTGCCGCTGACGGTTCAGAAGAACGTCCAATAATCAACCGCAGTGTCTGTACATAATATGTCCAAGTAGGGCCAGCTAATTTAGCATATGCTTGGACTTCAGTGTTTGAAGTTTTATGGTTGGCATGGTCAATTGCCACCTGAATATTCGGATCCGGGAGAGCCAGGTTCGCAATGACAGCATTGATTTCATCAGCAGATGGAGGAACCATGGCAGACTCGGACGACACCATATCTGGTGGATCAATAAGCACGGATGGGACCTTTCTTCTTTTAGGCGACGTCAATTGTGATTTCGGAGTATCTACATTGTCAACAGGCAGTGTTCCTGTCGCTGGTTGGTCTTTAATATCTAATCCATGCTGGTCGATACCGTCACCACCACCCTTGACAGACGACGGAGGCTCAGCCCTCGAAACATGTCGACGTTTAGTTGGTGATCCTTTACTTTTACTACTCATATTTGCATATTTCATAAACAAATCAAATCAGGAAAAAGAAAAACAAACTTCAAACCACCAAACAGCAACCAAAACCAATTCACAAAATGTTTAGTTTTAGTTTTCTCCACGGTTGACTACCCTGTCTTTGTTTGTTGTTTTTTCCAAAAACTGCGCCAAAATATTCCTGTTGAATCAAAGTTCCAGTTAAAATAGATCCAATGGGACAATCTAACGGTTGTCGGAATATTTCCAGGGAGTGTGGAGTTGCTTCTGCTCGGTTGTCCTTATTACAAAGAATCCTTTTTTTGTTGTTGTTTTCTAACCTGGTCACTGTCCTGTTTCACAGCTTTCAACAAAAGTTCGCGCGCTTCTCCGTCTGTTGCTGCTGCTGTTGTTGGTGCCGTCGAATCTCGTTGCTGTGTCGTTGGCTCTATAATCCCTTTCTCACTTCTTGATTCGTCGTTCCACTTGTCTTGTGGTCCTTTCAAAGCAAAAAATATATCGACCTTTCTTTCTTTCTTACTCTTCTTCCTTCACAACTAAGCAATGTTTTTTTTTTCCAAAGGAAACAGTTTCTTGTCTCGTGGTTTCTAGGGCAACCGTCTGCGACTGGTGCGGCGGTGTGCGGCGGTCTGGATGGAGCGGGTCTCTGGGAGGAAGAGGGATTCGCCTCCGGCGGCCGGGCTCTGCCCGGACCCGTTGTGCTTGCTTCGCAAGCTGCTGAGACTGGCTGGCACGTGGTAGACTGCTGGGTGATACCTGGGCGCTGCTGGGCTGTCACTTTTTGCTTCTTCGCTACCGCTGTTTCGTTTGGGTGTTTATTTTCTGCGCTGTGCGTTTTCTGCTCTGCTACATACATAATAATAATAATACGACAAAATTACTTATGACAGTTGAGATAAGCCGTCTGTCTATGATCTAAACTTTCGATACACAGCCGCTGGCAATGATGTTGAATTACCCGAACCCGATATTCTCGCTTCGTGTCCTTCAGAGCTGCGACCTCTTCGTGATATTTACTGCTCTGCTGATAGTTCCGTCAATTGAAGTGCAACGATATGGAGCTGAAGAGATCGCATTACCCCTGTTATCTCAAACATAAAGCACATATATATATCGACGAGGCCAGCATGGCAGCATATATTGCTGACTCTGCTGTCAACAACAGCTTTGACAACTGACTATAATGGCAGCCGTGCTACTATGAGTTGATGAGACAATCTAACAGATCAGATACGAGTACAGTTGAATTATTTGTTGGATATAGCAGCTTGATGCTAGTATGCTAGATATTCTGCACCAGATGTCGCTCAAGAGGAAGGTAGCAGTAACCACTTGTCCACGGAGAAATACGCTACCTAATCTCTCCTAGATTGAAGCTGGGTCCTAGTAGACCCTGGCGACCAGAGACAGATGGTCGACAGTCCCTTTTGGGTATATTATCCTTACCCTTATCTATGGATCAGATAAACTACTAAGGGAATCTGTAGGTCGATCTGTTTGTGACTTGTACTGCGTTTGATATAAAGCAGTCATATAAAGGAGAATGAGGACTGATGGCCATATAACTGCCCAACGAGAGCCAGTAATACGGCTCATACAGTGCTGTGCCCACCATTAACAGCACAATGAATCGAATAGAACGGTGTACAACCAGATAAGCTTGTCAGCGATTAAGAGCTTTTTATTATGTGCTATTCCTAATTTGAACCACTCGCTCATACTGGAGATTGTTTTAGTCCGTATAGCTTTTCGAATTAGTTCAGTACGGTCTAACTATTTACGCGGCTTCAAAGTATTTGGCCCCTTTCAGGGTGGTTTACATATCCTCCTGTCATCCATCTTTAGAGTCCATGAGCATTTAACTCATATGCCAAGGAAGAGCGCTCGATATGAAATGCCCAGACACCGGTAATATCAGTCGTGCCCGGCAGCACCCAGCAGCTCTCCGCGAAGCCAGGAAAGCCAGGAGTACAGAGCACGAGCGCAGCGAGCTACGGGTCTGGGCAGAGCCCAGCCGCCGGAGGCAGACGAAGGGAGAGCAGGCAGTGAAGGGCACCAATTCAGGGGTACCTGCAGGGCTAGGGCAGAGCATGGGCAGAGCATCAGGGTTAGGGTCCAAAAACAGTGCCAGGCCATCATGGCAGGGTGCAGAGTATTTGTGTATACTGGGACATTTGTCGTAATTGGCAGGTGCCGGTTACCCTCTTCTGGAGTTCTATCGCGCTTACTCACATACTTAAAAGCAGTTTTCCCAAACAGCTTGCAAAAACTACAAGTGAGTGGGAAATTCGGTGGTACACTTCTCTCACTCATAAAAGTCCTCTTGAGAGGCTGGCGTGGAAACGCAGGGCAGGGCCATCAGAAAAACTAGGGGTACATGTATCCCATGGGAGGTCCTGCGAGAGATTGGGCTGTATTAACAATGAGTTAATAGAGTCTCTTTAGTGCAATGCGCGATTCAGCCAATGCTGAAACTCGATACCGATCATGAACACAGAAGAATCTTTTTTTTACCACTAACATCACCGTTCCTGACCTGCTCTGCCTCCGGCGGCTGGGCTCTGCCCAGACCTGTTGCTCCGCTTCGCGGAGGGCTTGGAGTGCTGGCATCGCTTCATACCTTTAATCCAAATATGCTTTGCAGAAGCAGGTTCTGGCCATTCTATCTCAAACCCAATCTCAAACCCTAATTGTGATTACCTGAAACAGCCAGATCTTATCAATTCTCTCATCTTCTTTCTTATCTCGCGACGACCCTGCGCACCCACTGGGCACCATCATCGCCTGGTCTGCCTCCGGCGGCTGGGCTCTGCCCAGACCCGTAGCTCGCTTCGCTCGGGCTATTACCAGAGACAGACCGGTTGGGATCGTTCTCGAGCACAGCTCGAGCGAAGCG
>JAJMAW010000087.1:0-62125 GCA_030565085.1 Sugiyamaella pinicola
GATTGGAAACCTTGCCGTTGACTACAGTCTCCAAGTCTTTTAAATTTTTATTTAAAGTTGCGACTTTGCTACTAAAGAATTTGATTGCATCCCCTGACTTCTAGTACATGAGTTAGGAAATGACCCCGTTGCTCCTGTTGGAGACCATTGGGTACGTGTACTGGGTCCTGCTACCAATGACACTTACTTTCTCCACAAAATATCCGGTGCCAATATCGACCATGTATGTTTCAATATCTGCCATTTTACCCGGCAGATATAAGGAAGACGTCAGCGGGACCAAAATCGACTTATCTACAAATACACATAAACGTAAACGTTAGCAACGTCTCTCAAAACCATATGCTTTTCCAAGGACTGTGTGGGTACCTCCGGGAAACAACTGAACTGCATACCAAGTCAACACAAAAGACCCGGTCAGACCTCTGAGGAAAAGCGAGGAAAACAGGGGCACAAACATACTTTCATTTTCAGGCTCAGCCGTCGTCTGGATGGTATCAGCACATTCTTTGAACTTGAGCTGCGCTTGACGCAATTTTTGGAATGAGTCAGTGAGATGCTCCACTTCCTGTTCTATTTGCTGCTTGACATCTGCCAATTGCTGAAGATTCAAAGATGCCAAATCAACTGAGAAAAGAAGGGTGTTAGTTAGCGGTGGGCTCACAGCATCCGGGGCCGTTTCCTTTGCGGACATATCTTTGCATTGTTGTGCAATAGCCTATATATAGATCGTATCTTACGTACTATTAGTGGTTTGTCCTGACAGATCTGCCATTGCTTTTTTCAATTTCTGTCTTCTATCAACTGTATTTCTCAGCTAAATAGAACGACTGTTTTTATTCTCATCACACATACTTGAGCGTTGAGATTTACCATAAGTCCTTTAGTGACATAGGCCGTCTGTATAAGAAAGTACAAGATACTCCGCGTTTTGTGTACCGGTCAGATTCTTTAAAATAAAATTGTACCATATAGAAATAGAATTAAAGAAGAAGATATAATAGACTGTTGATATAGTATGAAGGCTAAGTACTTACATTTAAAATCGATTGAATTTCATTCATTGAAATATTAAACATGTGCTTATTTTACCTCGTTAATGGATTTTTCCGTTTTGCTGATTTTTGTATACGCGTCATACTTCTGGATAGTGATACTGATATAAGAATAAAGAATTTAATCAGGAAACCTTCGTCGCCTTCTGTTCTGTTACCAGACACGATGGACACAGATTGAGAAGCTGCTATTCTCCGGGCAGCGTCTGCTCTCAAGGGCACTGCTTCATCCATCGGTGGAGAAGCAGCAGAAATCCCGTGCTCTTCCTTTTTCTCTCGGTTAACTCCCGTGCTCTATATTGCACTACAAGACCTGGCTCGGTTGACTCTCCCTTACTCTTCCTTTCCTTCTCTCCCGTGCTGTTCCTCCGCGCTCCTGTCAGTCGCTCTGCGGTATTACTGCTCCGTATGCACTCACGCGCATAAACCTTAACGTCCGTAGGATTTTGTTCACCAGATCCAGATAGATACCGTGTCCGTCCTCGCTTCGCTCGTCCGTATTGAAAGACGTTTATACAGAGTACTGTGTTCGTTGCTAAGAGCGGTGGTTTTTCTGTGCGACTGAGAAATGATTTTGCCACCAATGCTGTTGTCAGGCGGTAGGGCTCGACGCCCTTTCTCATGTCAGGTAGAAGATATGATTGTTGCCGTGGAAATGTTTGTGCCATTACGCCGGTCTGTGACAGTTTTATTGTCAAATCTACCTGAATAGCTCGACATCATTGTGTTAAGGCCACCAAATATTGCGATCGCTGATAATCCGAAATACCGTACTCAGTTCCACGTCCGGAGAAGCCGCGTCTTAACGGTTCATATGGATACCGAGTGTCTTGAACTCGTTGCCTAATGACGGCGATATTTCTTCCTCGTTTCTTGGGTTGTTGACGAGTCTCTCAACTCCCTACCTCCCTGTCACTGCTGAGTCCGATTTGCCGGATCATAAGTCTAAATCGATGATTTCTAATTTTGAAGATGGTAAGACCGATTTGCTCTTTGAAAGTATATCCTTGCGAGCATCTTGACTCTTCACGATGAAGCGGCCGGACAAGTCCGATTCTTTGCGATGGCTATTCTGCGGCCAATTTGAAAGAGTACCTGGAACATTTGGTCCGCTTTAGGGACGGAGGTTCGGTGCACACCCTAGCTGGAGATTTTCCGCATTCAATCTCTTAATGCGCAAGAAAGCTAGCTGTGCGGCCCGCTTTTATATCTCCAAACAATCCTGTATGAAGAATCTAGACCGTGAAGAGTTGGTTGGTTGAGGCCCTGCAAGCAAACGAGTCTAGTTTGAATGGCACGCACCCATTCAGGAAAAATAAAGCGGAAACAAGCAGAGGCTCGCTTTCTGTCTTCCGAAATGTCGTGTTTATGACTTTTAGTGAGCTTCAAAGGACGACTGTACTCGCCATCAATTCACCCGGAAAATGGATATGTGGTCCCGATGCGAATGGCAAGCTCGAGGCTCGGGTCATTTACATTGCCATTCTAGATCCCATGGGCTACATAGGCACGCGAATTATTTCCAAATATCACACTGCCTATAACTTTTGTAAGCTACACCCACCTGATGCACGGTTTCTCTATACTTCTAAAAGCGCCAGAGCCGAAAAGGCACTCTTCAAATAACGAGGCGTATCCAATCTTGCGCGGACGATAGTAAGACAGAAGTATAATTAAGTCAAGAGGATGAAGATATGGCTCATCGGGAATCAAGTACCTCCGGAGATGATCGTCACTAAACGAGAATGTCTTCTCTCCAGTGGGACCCATGATGTTAATAAATAAAAATTAAAAAATTTTCAATTACAGAATAAAATATTTAGAATCTCAAGTGTTCTTACACATAAAACTAAAACCAAAAAAATGCTAGTACGTAAAAAAAAAGTACTTGGATTTAAACAGTTTGGGATGGTGGTGGTGGGTTCTCATAAGCTTCCTTATTATGTTCCTGCTCGCCCTCAAGTTCATGATGACCAGTATCCAAAACCTTGTCCTCAAAAGTAGGAGCACGACCGCCACCAGCAGCCCTAATATCAGTAGCGGATGGTAATCTTGGTTGCCAATTAGCAGTTCTCCAAGCAGGAATCTTTTCAGCCCAGATTTGGTCGATTTCTTCAAGAGTCTTACCCTTTGTTTCAGGGAACAAAAAGAAAACATGAATAATCATGACAACACAAAATACACCAAAGAGAATATAAGTCTTCCAAGTGATGTTGGTAAAGGCACTTGGTACGAACAAGGCTAATGCAAAGTTAAAGATCCAATTAAAGGAAGCACAGATACCATTGGCAAGAGCTCTTTGTCTAAGAGGGAAGATTTCTGAACAATAAATCCAAATACCAGGACCCCAAGTGGGAGCAAAACTAGAGACAAACAAGTAAGAACAAGCAATGACGGCTTTAGCAGCTTTCTTGTTCTCCTTGGGGATCTCGATTCTAATGTTGGAATTACCTTCAACAGACATGACTGGTTTTCCATAAGTGGCCAATAAGCCAGAAATACCAAACAACCAAGTCATCATAAGAACACCACCTGCTAAGAGTAAAGGACGACGACCCCATCTGTCAATAAACAATAAAGCAGGTACAGTCATTACCATATTAAGAACATATTGAATAGAAGAAGAAACCAAACCAATATTACCAGTATAACCAGCCATTTCAAAGATATAAACAACATAATACATGGCGACATTGACACCAGTCATTTGTTGCCAGATCTGTGCCCAGATACCAACCATAGTACGGTTCAAGGAATCCTTTTTGAACAAATCAAGGATGGTAACATCCTTTGATTCACGATCAATTCTAATAACTTCTTTAATTTCTTCAACTTCAATAAGTACATCAGGATCATTGACATCACCATTAGCTTGCACTTTGGCAATGATATCAATAGCCTCTTCCCATCTATCCTTACTAGCTAACCAACGAGGAGATTCGGGAAGAATAGCAGTACCCAAAAATAATAAAGCACCAGGAACAATTTGAATACCCCAAGCGGTTCTGAATGAAGCCTTTCCGGCAATAAATGAACATCCATAACCAATATAAAACATAATCATAATACCCCATGTTACAGCCCATTGGAAAAGACCAACAAGACGACCACGAATAGATTTTGGAGCAAGTTCAGCAACGTAAACAGGAACTTGAGAAGAAGCTAAACCAATAGCAGCACCGGCAACAACCCTACCAACAATAAGTTGAGCACGGTTACTAGTGACACTGTGACCACCAGAAGAGCATTGAATGACAGCACCAAGAATCCAGATTAGTGAAGAAAGAGTAATAGTTGGGCGTCTACCAAAACGATCAGAAACAATACCAGAGACAATTGAACCTAAGAAAGAACCACCAGACATTGCGGCAGTAATACCACCTTGAGTAATAGAATTAGGATGACCAAATGCTTCAAGATATTGTGGTTGACTGACAAAAGCAGAAACTGACGAAATGTCAAAGCCAAAAAGCATACCACCAATGGTAGCAATTGCAGCTATGACATAAGGATTAGTGACTTGAATAGCCATATTTGTAGATGATAATGATAATAGAAAATAAAGAACAAAATAAAAAGCCGTTATAAAAAGGGATATCGACGGATATTTATATACAAAATTTTGACGAGGGGTAAAAAAGATCTGAGAGGAGAGAAAAAAGCAACTCTGTTGTTTGAAGGAAAAAAAAAAAAAAAGAAAGAAAGAAAAGTAATTGCCCCATCTTCTATTGCTAAAACGAGTCTGAATAAGGGGGTCTCTCCACAGATGTAAAAAAGAAACAAAATACACGAAGGGAATTAGTCGGGTGATCTGAGATGAACAGGGTAAGGGGAAACATATTGATGGGTAACAGGCAGGTGAGCACCATCATCGAGCGAAGCGAGCAACGGGTCTGGGCAGAGCCCAGCTGCCAGAGGCAAATCACAACCGAGGCGGCCTCCAATAACATGTTCTCGAGCGTGATGAGATTTATCCGAATTAGTTGCCTGATCAGCCACAAAAGCAACCACGGGATCACGTGAAGAGCAGAGCAGAGCCGAGCGAGATCGGTCGGTCAGTCTGTCAGTCTGTCAGTCTGTCAGTCAGTCAGTCGGCTGAGTCGAGGTCGGAGAGGCCTTGGCAGGTCATAGCTCGGGTCTGGACGGAGTTCAGTGTCGGAGATCTACGCCAGAGCTAAGTTTTCCCCGTGGGGGTGGTCCTCCTGATTTGATTCTTTCCAACGGTAAGGTTACGAAAGCAGCCGGTTATTCCGTGTTCGACAGACAGACCGGAAGCAAATTTTTTCACAAACACACACGCGCGCGCGCGCATATGCGCCGCCTCTTCTCTGTTCCCAAAAATGGAACGACAGTGGCCTGTTTCGATTTTATTAAGGTTAAGATCAGAGTCTATTGAAAATGTAAAGAGGTAACGTTACATCATGGCTAGAAACGGCTACCGATTAACCAGATGGTAAAAGTTTTAAGGATGAACAGAAGAAAAGAGAAAAGGCACTGATTCTACTACTCCACTATCATCTCCACTACCATTACCACTACCACTACCACCTCTTTATACGATAACTATAGCACAGCATCCAACTTTAATCCTCTTAGACTGTCGGATCATTCAGTTTCATCGTGTTTCATCCCTTTTGGGTAGTTCGGAGAAACATACCACAAAAAGAAACTAACAGGAAAAAATTTTCCCCGGAACATCGTGGCGTGTGTCGCGGTTAAAATATTCCCGGATTAATATGAGTTTCCCCGAGTTTCGAATTTATCCGCTTGTCTTGGCTTACAGAAGTTTTACATTTGTGTGGGCCGCCTCCCCACAATATATCATATTAAACACCTGGAGTATGGCGCTTGTCTCCTCCCAATGACGGCCTTTTAGGCACAAACGATGCGGATCGCCAAGCAGGAATCTTGTCAGCCCATATCTGATCAATTTCTTCTAGTGACTTCCCCTTGGTCTCTGGGAACATCAAAAACACATGCACAATCATAACCACACAAAAGACTCCAAATATTATATATGTTTTCCAAGTGATATTACTAAATGCACTCGGCACAAATAATGCCAAGGCGAAATTGAATATCCAGTTAAACGATGCACAGATACCATTAGCAAGGGCTCGTTGCCGTAATGGGAATATTTCCGAACAATAGATCCAAATTCCTGGTCCCCATGTTGGAGCAAAACTACAAACAAACAAATAAGAACATGCAATGACTGCTCTAGAAGCAGGTTTATTTGTCTTTAAAATCATTATTCGAATGTTGGTATTACCTGCCACATCAGGTACTGCGATACCATATACTGCCAATAATCCAGCAATAGCAAATAACCAAGTCATCATGAGAACACCACCAGTTAAAAGTAATGGCCTCCGGCCCCATCTATCAATAAATAATAGTGCTGGTACTGTCATGACCATATTTAAAACATACTGGATAGATGATGATACTAAGTTAATATTACCACTATACCCTGCCATTTCAAATATGTACACCACATAATACATGGCTACATTTATTCCCGTCATTTGTTGCCAGATTTGTGCCCAGATACCAACCATTGTACGATTTAAAGAGTCTCTCTTAAATAAATCTCCATACCCTACTGCTTGTGATTCTTTGTCAATGCGAACAACAATTTTGATTTCTTCCAATTCAATAAGAACATCTGGATGATCAAAGCTTCCCTTTCCTTGTACATTGGAAATAACCTCAATGGCCTCTTCCCATCGGTCTTTATTTGCCAACCACCGTGGAGATTCAGGAAGAATAAAAGTTCCTGCAAACAATAATGCTCCAGGAATAATCTGAATACCCCACGCAGTTCGAAATGATGCTTTTCCGGGAATAAACGAGCATCCATATCCAATATAAAACATTATCATAATACCCCATGTTACAGACCATTGGAAAAGACCCACTAATCTGCCACGGATATTTTTTGGTGACAGTTCAGCTACATATACAGGTACTTGTGAAGAAGCTAATCCAATACCAAACCCAGCAATAAGTCTTCCAATAATAAGTTGAGCTCTATTGCTGCCAATACTATGTCCACCCGAAGAGCATTGTATGATTGCACCTAGAATCCAAAACAGAGACGATAACTGAATTGTACTACGGCGGCCAGTCTTATCAGATATGAGCCCTGAAACAATGGACCCGATAAATGACCCACCAGCCATTGAAGCCGTGATACCACCTTGAATGGTTGGATTTGGATGCCCAAATGCATCAAGATAGGGCTTCTGACTGATAAATGCAGAAACTGACGAAACATCAAAACCGAAGAGCATACCACCAATGGTAGCGATTGCGGCCACCACATACGGGTTTGTGACTTGAAACGCCATCACTGTTGCCATGTAAATTTACTTAAAAATGTATTGTAATTTACAAAAGGACACATTTCTAATTTTTCTTTCTCTACCAACCCGATTTAGCTTCTTTTGGAACTAAGAGTATTGGCCAGCCAGATCAATGGCTTTGTGCGCTTTTACTCTCGCTACTTCTCCACGGTATATATTTGAAATGAGAATGAACAAATAATGAATACTAAAAGCTTTTTAAATAACCTTGTTTGCAACAAACTTTGTTCGCGTAAATTGAGAAAGGAACTAGATCTATATTCTTATATCGGATAATTAGCCAGCCCCGCTTCGGAAAATAAACTCCATCAGTTCGCTTAGTGAAGCGCACCTCAAGCTGGTTACCTCTCTACGCAGAACAAGCCAATATCGTGTCGTGTACGGTAAAGAATTGCCATCTCAAAAAGGAATGAAAAGAGCTTCACTAACCTGATCTTTATGAATCGTTGGAAAATATCGACAATGCTATCTTAGGAAATGCTACTGGTGCTACTTCTAATCATAGTGGTAACTCAACTTAGCCAGTCATCTCATTGCATTTCCTTGGAAGCAGAAAATGTTGCCGGCCGCAGCTGCTGTCGGCTTATCAGTGACGTCAAGACCAATTCATCCCTACACCCATTTCAATGATAATATCAGTACCTTCGGTGTGACCAACGGCGGCGATGTCCCATTAATCACTGTAGCTATGTTGTAACACTGTCTGTCGCCTACATCCGAAAACTCAAAGAGAACTAACAGCATAATATGGAGGACAAGCTACCAATAAAGTCTTAAAACTGAGCTTGCGAATGTTTAGGAAGAAGCTGAACGCTGGACGCGCAATCTTGTGGCGTTAGCGACACTAATACTTCAGGTACTTGATTAGTATTTGATATTTTGTAAGGCTCACTGCAATTATGAAAGCAGCCAGATAAACACACCGAATCTACTACGTCGTTTGTTTTCCATAAGTACAACAGCGCGTCTTCTTTTTCCTATCTGTTTTTCAGTTACAACAAGTCTATTGAATAAACTATTTATCATTCCTCTAAAAATTAATACCCCAGTCCGTTACCGTGACCAGCGAGTGGTCAGGAACTGTGACTGAGAAAGTGCTATCAAAGTTCCTTTCAAGTGGAAGTGATGCAATGGTGCGAGTGTTATCTGTGACATATGCTTTGGCACTTAAAGCCAGGTTGAACCTGCCTTCAACCTTCAACTTTACAGGCGTAACAGGGCCGTTATTGATGATCTGGACAGTAATAGTACCATCTCTGTTCTTATAAGCACTAACGCTCAAAGTCGAAGCACTGCTGGTAGTACCAATTCTGACAGCTCCAGGTCTAATGAAACGACTAAATTGGGCTAGAGCCCAGTAAATCGACGAAGTAACAGGCTCGCCATTGACAGTATTGATGAAATGTGAAGAAGAGCTACTGGCAACCTCAACCCCTTCCCAGTACAGATAAGCACTAACATGGCCATCAACAAACGCAGTATGCAGGTTTTGAGCCCATGTGAGACCTTCTGCTGGATCGCTGTGGTTGTACCAAGGGGCAGCGAAAAGGCCACTCAAATCAGCACTTTCAGTGATCCAAACATTCTTATTCGTATTGATAGGATAAGTGGGCCAGCTGGTGTAGGAATGAGAAGTTATTATTCCTAATAAAGATTCGGCGCCATCTTCCTGAAGTTCAGCAGTCATGTTCACTTGGTTTTCCCATCCTTCAGAGTCACAACAAGCAATTTTGACCTGAGTAGAAAGGCCAGCTCTTTGGATTGTAGGAGCAAGTACTCTGATAAAATCTGCAGCTTCGAATCCTGTGCTCAGCATACCAGCATAAGCTGATTGAAATTCCGGCTCATTAAGAAACCCAACATGACTAATATCGACCCCAGATTCTTTATAAAACTTAATGTATTGAACAAGGTAATTAGCATATGCCTGTCTCCAGTCGCCGGTAGCACAATTTGTTCCTCTAACACCACACAGGGTGCCACCATTGTTTTCATCACCGTTGGTCTTCATGTAGCCTGGTGCACTCCAGGCATCAGCATAGATTGTCTTTACCCCGTAAGACACTGCTTGTTGAGCAAACCAAAGTTGGCTGCTATCGTTATGATTCCACACATAATGTGGTTCATTAGATGGAAGGCCCGGGCTGACAGGCTCAATAGAATTCATCCAGTTACTGGACGAATTCGGGGAAGATCCGATGCCGTTTCTGATAATCGAGAATCCGGCACCTTCAGTAGGATGGAAAAGCAAGTCTAATGCTCGCCTTCTACCAGGATCAGGTAAACTATAGAGATCATGAGCCCTTTGAAAAGCTTCAGAAAACCCAAATCCATCAATCTCCTGGTAAGTTTGAGATAAGTTAATACCCACTTGGGCAGTTGAAGCCAGTGCCGTGGCTAGCAG
The DNA here is from genome assembly GCA_030565085.1 of Sugiyamaella pinicola. NCBI lineage: Eukaryota > Fungi > Ascomycota > Dipodascomycetes > Dipodascales > Trichomonascaceae > Sugiyamaella > Sugiyamaella pinicola. The sequence continues at coordinate 9,828 of JAJMAW010000087.1, forward strand.
GGCAAAGACAATAGATCTTTCCAATTTCATTGAAATATAAAGAAATAAGATATTTAGATGATTTAAATAAAAACTACAGTATTTGAGATTTGCTGTCTATTTATGCTCACGGTCAGCTATAGCTTCAGCTCGCGGGGTAGTATATGTTAACATTGAATTAGCCTGAAATACAGGGTTCGTATCTTTCTCACATGCCCCACATTTTAGTTAAATCTATATATTCAGACGGCAGAGAGAACTGCCGATTAATAGACGAATTTAATATTTTTTTGCAAGCCGGTTAAATGAAACGACCAGCCATAGGTTTAACTATGAAGATCTCTCACTCCTATTAGGAATTGATCTACAGGGATCACCTGGGCCACTGATCATACTTTAGATATTGAATTGTCACCCCAATGGTGCCATTTAAAAGCCGGGAAAAGAATTATCTCTTGATCGGTTAAATTGAGAACAGGTTCTTCTGGGCTTGTGTATAAAATGCAGATAAGGAGCTGGCAATATGGCGTGGATATTCATTTCAATTGTAACTGATAGACATGTAGTAACTTGTAATCGCCAAGGTTATTGTCTAGTTGCTTCTTCTCCGAAATGTCTTCGATAAGATCCATCCACAGCATGTATTGCAAGGCCACTAGCCAGATTGTTGGAAGAGAACACTTTTTATCCGGAAATGTTTATTTAACGATCTTCACGAGTACCCCCACCCAGCGGGTAAGATACATGGTCGGATTTCCTTCAATGTGACGAACGTAACCGGGAGCTTACTATCCCCCACTTTGATAATCACATTGCAGATAGCTATTGCGGGGAATGAGACGGTAGTAGATTATTGTCACGTATATGATACAGGAAGCAGAGTAGAACTCCCTTTTCTTTAAAGGACTTAATTCATGAAAGCTTGAAATGTTGCCGGAGTATTGATGTCCCTGCAATCTCATCATATCCACAAATTACTACAGAATTTATATTACGAGATCTGACAGATCACGATAAACCCATACAAGGAACGAAGCCAGCATGTGCCACCAGACAAAGCCTCGCCAGCGTTTAATAACAGTTTTCTAGTAGATTGGATGATGATTAGATCCTTCATGATTTCAAAATGGGTCAGCGAGCGATCGTGAGTGAACTGATTTTCCCTATGACATATTCAGAAAGTAGAAACCCGACCCTGTCCTAAAAATGTTATCGAACCTGAAATAAAAACTATAAAAACAGTCTCGTGGGAGACTAGGCATGAACTGAACTGAACGTGTTGTAGCCGACTGTTTCTGCCTATGAGGCATGCGACATGATCATGTAACATATCTATTCATAATATATACCATTTGCACTATAAATTAAATTCACTCGAACTTGCCAAAGTCTGACTATAAAGATTCCTGTCATCGCCTTTTTCCATGATGGGGTTTCTTGTCGTATGCTCAGGGATGATATCCTGTTGATCTCGCCATCGGAAACGTTCAGTAAAGAGAGTCTGCCGACCTTCTATAGCATCAAGAGTTATTCTTCCTAATACAGGCAGAAATTTGAAACCATGGCCACTACCACCCGTACAAATAATCACTCGGTCCCGGTGCGGGTCTCTGCATATAAACCAATTGTTATCAAAAGAATCAGTGTACCAACAAAGCCTTGTTTTGAACAGAGGTATCCCAGCTTCAACAATATCCGGCATATTTGTTCGGATAAAATTCTTGATGTTCTGTAAACTCTTTTGAGGAAGCTTCGTCTCTGAGGGAAACGTTGCTGTGGTCACAGGCATTGATACTCTTGTGTCTGGGTGAGGATTAGTCCATTTAATCCCTCTTAACCCTATCTTAATCAGACCCTCAGCATTCACTGGGAACACATAGATCCCTCCTCCTTCTTCTGCTTCTAATTCATGTCCCCCTTTCCATATAACTACTGGGAAATTATCTGGAGAATATTTCCTCAGCAGATCCTTTCTATCCTGTGGCACTTTGATGATAGCAATATTACCAGCTGTCGCCTCTAGCCTAGTCTGCATTTCAGGAAGTATAGACGGAGTCCAAGAGCCAGCAGCCACAATTATTTGGGCTCCTTTATGAGTTTTTCCATCTTCTGTCTTGAAACTAGCATACTCATTGTCTCCATTGTGTTCAATCCATTGTTTAAACGTGCCAGATTTACCACCTAGTACAAATTTCACTCCAAACTCTTCCAATAGATTAAGGACATAAAAGCATGCTTTGCTAGCATACACGAATCCTGCAGTTGTATCAAGTACTCCAATTGTATGTTGACCTCTTTCCAACCGACCAAATGCGTCTAGTTTATGACCCCATCCAGTAGCCTCTGCTCTCTGAGTATCTTGGGGATCATGAATATCAAATTGAGTGTCGCGAAGACCCTGGCTTTTCAGACTTTCTAATGTAGCGGATTCTGTGCTCTGATGAGTGTCATGATCATCTAGTCTCAGATATCCACATCGTTCAAACAGTTTGGTGGTATGCTTGAGCGACCACGAATCCCATACTCCCATGGCTTCAAAGGCCAAATTCTGAAGATCACGATCAGAGCCATAACTCGCTCTAAGGATTTTATTTAAATCGGATGATGCTGAATCAGCATCAGACTTCAGCGAATCATACTCATTGTCAAGATAGTTATGCCGGTCGAACATTGTAATGTTTCTGTACCCTGCCTGTGCCAGATGAAGGGCGGAAGACAGACCAAACACGCCCGCCCCTAGAATTAAAATGGATTCATCTTTCTGTACCGTCATGATAGAATAATATATTATTATAGCAAAGCAATTCTTGGTTCGTCAATGCTAATTAGTATTCACATTCAGTGTTGAAGCCTGCCCTAATATGGCAATTCTCACGTGACTACGGGATTAGTGAAAAGTTCAACAACTGCATTCATTCTTCATAGGTATCATCATCATCACTCACTCTCATACACTCAAAAAAATTAAAAATGTCTACTTCACTACCGTTACATTCGAAAATTAAAGCCTCTTTAAGGCAGCCTCGCGAAGTCACCAGTTATTCTATTGATATCAATAATCAAGTAAAGACCGATGATTCTTCAATGAGATATTATTATTTGCCTGAGGCACAGATCGATAGCAATCTGGATCTCTCTCAGGGATACAAAGATTTCAATCGCAAAGACGAGTCAAAGCCACAGCATTTAGACACATTATTAACAGCGTTGATAGACTATGAGAAAAAGTCGAATTTGAAAATAAAAGCAGACATTATTACCTGGAGAGGGATCATGACCAAGCTTCTCTGTTTACCCTATGAGAAGGGAGATGATATTGATTTGAATGTTCTCTTTTTTGATGGACAAATTTTCATTGAAGAGGATTTTGAGTTGACGAGCATCAAGAAGAGAAAGATGGACTCGAAGGGAGAAATGATGTCTTATTGGGGTGAGTAATAAAGCTATGTCTGTACTGGAATATCTGCTAACAACTAATATAGGTTTCAAGTTCGAGACTTTGGCAACATTAGATTGTCCTTGGTCAGAGGCGACACGGCAAGACATTGAAGCTCGTCCCAAAGCAGTAGTTAATAATATTGAGCAGTATATTTCGGTTGTTCGTACTGGTGTTGGTAGTGTCAAAGTCGTTTTGGGTGGTGAAGTCGATTGCGTTATTGATTATAAGCCTAACAGTGAAGTTGCAATGAAGAGTATGATAAAAGAAGGAGAAAGCCATATGCTGCAATCCAATTCATCGCCTTTATCTCACTACGTAGAATTAAAGACCTGCAGGTGTGTGGATACTCCTACTGATGCTGTTAAATTTGAACGCAAGGTTTTTAAAGCTTGGGCACAGTCATTCTTATTAGGAGTTCCAAGGATTATATATGGGTTCAGAGACGATCGGGGGGTTTTGAAATCAGTAGAAGAATTCGAGACTGAGCATATGCCTACTATGATTAAGAATAGCCAACATACTTCCAAAGACAGAAAATGGAACGGAGTTGAAGCCATTGCATTCTATGGAGCGGTTTTGGACTGGATCAAGAGGAGTATTTCCGTTGATGGCAAGATATGGAGATTGAATTACACGGCCGGTAGTGACAAGTTACAGTTAGTGCCATTGCCCGAGCACAGTGGATTTCTGTCGAAAGAGTTTTTAGAATGGAGGGCTGAATTTAGTAACAAAAATAACAGCACCTGATTCATTGTATAATGTGTACATTATTATAATTATAAATTATTTATTCGTCAATTTTTTGTTAGAGTCTTCGACGCCTGGTAGAGGCAGTAAATGGAGTACGTAACTTAGAACCAGGAGCCCTGGGAGTGGCATAAAAGTAACCGGGCGTTCGTGGTTGTCCCGATTGACCTGGCGTGGCTGCAGCATATAGCAGAACATGCTGAGGTGTGGGCGGCGGTGGTGGTTGTCCGCGAGGAGATTCGAACATTTCTGATCTGCTTCTTCTCCCTCTTCGTCTACTACTGCTCTTAAATCTGTAAGAATGAGGTTTGTACGAGAATACATAGTTCACAATAATAAACGAACCGGAAAAGGCAGTAACCAAGAATGCCATAGACTTTAACCCAATCGGATTTAAGAAGCTGTTAATGATCTCTCCAAACGTTTCAGCACTAACTCTCGCACGACCAACCAGCGCTGGATCTTGGTTCATACACTTTTCCCAGCTATTACAAGTCTTTTCCAATGCTGGCACTCTTCTTCCTGGCATACAATTGTTTCTAATATATTCTTTAGAACAAAGTGCCATTTCTGCTAGAATATCAGCAGAATATTCTTCTACCTTTTGGTCTACATCATGTCTTACGGTAGATAAGAATATCCAAATAGAATATATCAATAATGACATCATTGCTAGGTTGAAAAGTAGTTGTAAATATGAGCTAAGAATGACTGGAAGCTGTGGGTTCAGAAGGACATGAGACGAAGACGTTGCTGTTGCCGTGTTATGTGGCGGTTTCTGCGATTCTTCGTAGTTATCGTAGTCGTCATCATTCTCATATTGCCGATTCTTCTCATACTGGCGACTATCAGTTATTGAATAGTAAGATGATTTATCATACGAAACTTCGTTACCATTCTCATCAATATCATTCCATTCTGGTTGAGCTTTCCGATCAGAATCTGGTGATGAGTAAGCGGTATGGCCATAAACAGTACGACGACTGTTACTATTTCCAAATATTGGACCTCGATGAAGTAGCGGAGAAGAATCAGTTGATGAGATTGAATTCGGCGATGATACCTGTGCTCTATTCTTTAATAAAAGATTAGCATAATTTGGTTTCTGCATATCTGGAGTTGAAGATTTAGGAATAGCTCCAGAACGTCGCTGATATCTGACATCTTTGCTCGTACTCATAGATGATTTGAGAGGAGACGCCTGATGAGAGTGAGTGTTCATCTTTATTGGAAGAGCTGATGCTGGTCTAGGTATTGGTTTGAAAAATCTAGCATCAATGTCAATAGCATGTTCTTCATGCTGATTCGAAGAACTTTTCTCTTTTCTAACGGATGGTCCATATTTGACCAACATTCGACTATCTCTCGTTGCATTCTCCTTCTGCTTGGGCGAAGAAATGTCGGTGCCAACACTCTGTCTCACAACATTAAGATCGGTAGGCTTGAAAATTCGGGAATCGATGCTACTATTGTCTCGTTTTACCGAATGGAAATCTAGGCCCTCATCATCATCATCTTGATTGACTAATTTCTTTAATGGGGATGATACAACCGGCGTAGAATATGAAGCTCTTCGTCCCGGACTAAAATGAATCTTCGGCGCCTGTTTATGTTTAGAGGTGGAAGAGAGATTTAGAGACCTATCGGATAGAATAGATGTACTATTCTCTCTACTGTCGCCAAAGTTTAATGGTTGAATTGGCGAAAAGCTCCCTTGCAACGTATCGATATCGCGAATGACACTGTTATCAGAAATACTAGCCCCATAATATTGCGTGGATGGAGAACTACTGTTAGCGCTCAGGTCGCTTGGTTCTTTGATTATATCCGTGAAAATAGTACTAAATGAGATTCCTGACTCAACCATTTCTGAAGCCATTTGACTCTCTCGAATAGAAGGGCATGAACTTGTTTCTTGAAATTCAGAACTTGACTCAGACATACCCCGCGAAAATGTCGCATACGCCTAGTGTTATTAGTCGATGTAAAAAAAAAAACAGAATTTGGCTGTCAATAAATAAATTATGATGTAGATGATTATACTTTTCAATGTTTACTTCAATGTTTTGATACAGGGTCAGGGTTGTCATACGCGTTATGTGAGGAAAATATAGAAATACGGCACGTGATGCCGAGAGTATCTGAAAATAAATGGCTTTTCGGTTCCAAGATTATGAAGATCTCTACGATAAAAATAGTCAAATACAAGAAAAAGATGAGAGACATAGAAGAGAAGCTCCTTCTAAGGGGGTCGAACCCTTGACATTTCGGTTGCGTGATTCTTTCAATCCTCGTAAAAGCCGAACGCTCTACCAACTGAGCTAAGAAGGAATTCTACCGCATTACTTTTTTAGTCATATTTCACCGGTTTGTGCATAACGCTCGCATCAGACATAGAGTTATGCCGAAAATGACTTAAATCTGGAAGTCAAATGTGATGTACAAAAAAAGAAAATCCAACTTTTCAAGCTCCAAACAGCCATCTGGAGCAACTTTCGACGGGGCCGGAGATAAATTGTTGATTGGTTGAGAGCGGACGTCATAGGTTTTCCCCGTATTGTCGTGAGAGAACTGTGACACTTTTAGAAACTGGAAATCCGGAGTTGCCCTAAAATGTTCGCTGACAAGCCCTTATCTGGCGGCACATGCTGAATCTGCCTTCCTTTGTATTGTTTGATTTGTATTATTTCATAATTATGTAAGACAGAGACGTTAATTGATTTATCTATCTATCTAGAAGAGCAGACCAAAGAAAAAAACGCTCTCATGATAGAAAGATCAAAGTTGACCATGACAACTCGCTTCACTGCCATTGACCGACTTGAGAAAATGCCAACGTTTAGCTCTCACACATTTGGTAAAATGGACGACCTGGCCGAAAATCCCACAACAGGCATATGAAAAGCAAAGATTCAACAAAGTCCGCCAGACCTTGGTGGGTCGGCTTATTATCCAAGCTCAAAACCGGCATTAAAAGAACCGACAACGTGATTGAGAAATTATAGGCAGTCAACACATTCCACAAACAAATACGAGCGAAAAAGGAAGCGAGGAAGCTGGAAAGTTTGCGGGGGAATGAAATGTGGGGAGCATGGAACCGACTCAAACGGAAGGTCGCGCAATTGGTCATCCCACAACTGAAAAAGTTAGATGGTACTCACACAAACACAGCAAGAAAAGCTGGTGCGTTTGAAAGAAGGACCGTTTCCTACTGTCCCGGAGTCGTCACTAGAAATAGTACTGGCGGGGAATTAAGATCACCAAAACACTGAATGAAAAAAAGCGGAAAGGAGAACACTACCGAAATATCGATCCAAAAACCCAAGAGGGCCTAGTCACAATTATAGAAGCCGACTTGCCAAACACTCTTTCAACTTAGAACTGGGCATGCAATGATGGTATTTAGTGCGAATCCTTTTTAAATTTATAACTGGCAGCCAGAATAGCTGGAAACAATTGAGCAGGTAATCAAAAGAGTGTCCCCAGTACGATGCATGGAAGGGAAGAACCGCTGATGATAGATTAAAGGTGAGGAAATGAGGAAAGTTACTGGGTACATCAGTGTTGATCACGGCTATGTGTTTGCTTATCAAAGGCATGGTAGGACCAATTAATAATAATAAGGAATGGTACTGTAGTCGTAATCGAAAATATCCAAATATGTTAATGGTTTGTCGATCTTCAGAATGAAACAATAGGAGATGATAATATATACTTGATAAGAACACGTGCCCCTTGAAATAACATGTGTTTTCACGTTCCCTATCGTTACATATCCACTACAAACGAGTAGCTAAATGCGACTTGATCTGGTGAATGGCATAATAATGCAGAATTACGGACATGAAGTGCTAGGGAAGAGAGAGGACAGATAATACGAGAACTTTGAGCTCTTCGATCGCTCATCATATTATATGTCTAATCTAGTCCTAATCATCGCCTAGTCGCTGCATTCTTTCAATAATCTAAGACACTTATCCATTTAGTCTACAATTAGAAGACGACAGGTTCAGGACGAGAGTTGAAAAGAATTTTTTGACGGACAATTTCAACAACGGGGATTTCGTAGGATGTAGTGGAAGATACAGTTTGGCGAGATGAAGAGGTGGAAGAGATAGTTGGATTATCGTTATTAAACATCTTCAAAATTGCTATTGGATTTTTTAAAGGGACAATTTTGCCCCGTAGTCTTTGATGGTTTCCAATGATTAAAGTTACATCTTTAGAATTTTCCGAGAATGTAAATTCACCAAGTTTATTTAGTGTTGTCTTATAATCAGCAGCAGCGAGAGTGGTTGGATCCTGGCAGTTATTCATATTTGTATCATCATTGCTGTCGGAATATAAATAGGATTCCTTACTATTAAGATTGAGTCCAGAGTCAGTTAGTGGATTCACTCCAATGTGAATTGTACCCTGAATTTCTATCAATGCGAGGCCAGATGGGGTCCTAAGTACTTCTGGTACTTCTGGAAAATCAACTGGGTAATTTGAGAAAGGATTGTAATTTAATTTAGCAGACGGCATTCTTAAAGCTATCGATTTTAATTATTTAGTCGGGAATTGTGAAATACGTCTAGACGCGACAAACGCGACAACTAATATACTCAATGATCGACGTATCACGTGAAATAGAGAGCCTCTTGGCCGCATCAGTTCGCGCCTCACGCCGTACTTCTATTCGTGTCATTTAGGAATGCCTTTGAAACTCTTCAACACGAATCACAGTGAACTTCAATAGTTGCCTCTATTTCATTCTTCAATCCAAAACGCCTCTCCCACCTTTCCTAACAACACTTTTATAATAAAAATGGCTTCTGATGGACTTGAGAAGATAACCGAAGTTCCTGTCGAATTCGTCAAGGAAGGAACTACTTTCATTAACAAATGCACCAAACCTGATCAAAAGGGTGAGTATTATTGTAGTTCTCTTCGTAGTATATGGAGCAGTATCTCAGAAGATGAATGGTGTCTAATAAGAGAGTAAGACATTACATTCAGAGCAGAGGAGATCTTAGAAGCAGCGAAATATCGTACTAACAACCCACGACAGAATTCATTAAAGTCGTCAGAGCTGTAGGTGCTGGTTTTCTTGTCATGGGCGCGATCGGGTACTTCGTGAAACTTATCCACATTCCCATCCGTCATTTGATTACTGTCTGAACGATAGATCTCAGCTAGCCAGCCCATTATGACCCCCCGACTGTTACTCTCGTGTATGTATTTTGACTTGTCTCTTTAGGAATATAATATTTGTTTTCCACGAATATCTCAGATTCTATCAATTATTTCTTTGATCTGGGCAATGCCTGATTCATCATAGTGGCCTATCAATTCGTTATTGAAGCTATAGCCTATAACTCGTTTCTTCTTCCCACTTCCACTGACGTCTCCAGCAACCAGCCCCCTCTCTACGTACGGCTGAAAACTTTTCACCTGCTAACCTCTGCCTAATCTCCATCACGGTTACCTATAATCTTAACTTTCTTAGCCTATTTCCATTATCATCTATTCTCCTGATCTCCTGATGGGCAACGCTATGTCTGCTAGCTTTGCTCCAGAATGTACTGAGGCTAAAAGGGCTTACGATAATTGCTTTAACGAGTGGTACAGCGAAAGTATGTGATAGCTATACATAGTTTTTATAGTCCCCATTCTACTTTTGCCCACTAACGAGTGTGAAGAATTCTTAAAGGGTAAATCAATATCCAACGAATGCGAAGAGACATGGAAGCAATATCAGGAATGCATCAACGTAAGTATTTCATTAGATGTCCCACGAGACAGGCACAGTAGACCCCGGCCTAGTCGGTCACTTAGCTAGAAGCCTTAGATACAAATCGCGGTACTAACAATCCAGGTTGCTTTGCACAAAAAAGGCATTAAACCGATGCTAGATGAAGCTCGCAAAGATGCACCATTCGAGACTGGTGGAGCTATTAATCAAGCAGATAGTCCGAATAAATCATAGCCCTGGTAGTCATACTGATGGCTTTCTGCTACTCACCATCTTTATATTTTATTCATCTATATATTCTATACATTCTGTAAATAATTGTAAAAACTTTTAATGTTGTCAGTCCGTTTGGTTCGTTGTTATGGTTATCGCTAGCCGGTCTACCAGGCATATCTATCAGTATAGTTACCCGGCACAAGTGAAATTTCACTTCACCAGATGTCATATTTTGAGTGGGCTTATTCTGTTGATCGAGGCCATTATTCACAATGTTACAGTCGTTCATTCGGTCAAGTTTACGGCCCATTAGTTCTTTGGTGTCCAGCTTCCTGAGAGCATCAGCTGCCAGTCCTGTTTTGATGCTCACTAGATCGCTCAAGACTCACAAAGGAGCTATTAAGAGATGGAAGAAGTTAGGTAACGGATCATTCAAAAGAGTAAGTTGAATATGATGCTTTTTTCTGATTGAGATGTCGAGACTAACCCCTTTAGCGTCAAGCAGGTCGCCGTCACGGTAATGTTGGTTGGTCTAGAAGCAAGGTTCTTGCTCCTCTTAATGCAAGTGTTCCTGCTAAGAATACCAGTGGTCACAAGAAGTTAAAAAGCCTGATGCCATATTAGAAATAGGCCAAAAAGTTGTATATAGCATGTTAATATCTAATGACCTGAAGTTATGGTCTACCCGTTTTTGCATCCGGCGACTGGGCTCTGCCCAGACCCGTAACTTTGCTTAGCGCTAGGAGCGTCCGAGGTGAGACACAGCGAAGAGCGAGCTAAGCTGCCAGAGTGGGAACGACATGAGCCGAAGGCACACCTCAGCTGCTAGGGAGAAGACGACGAATAATTACAATGAAATATACAATACAAGAAATATTAATCACCTACACTAGTTTTCGAACGCCGTCTTTGTATGAATAAGTTTCCCATTTACCAGACAAATTTCGAACTCTTTCTGCACTGGGGAAGTAGTGATAGTTAGTCTTGATAGAACAAGCACAGGGAAGATTATCAAATGTAACGACTCTTAATTTAACATAGGTGTTGTCCGGGATTTTGGAAACGACTTCCCAGAATTTATCAAGCGTAGGGGTCGGCTCGCCATTTACGTTGGTAATGAAATAAGTTGATGAGATCCCGTATTGATTGGCAGGCGATCCAGGGACAGAATAAACGACATAAACATCGGATGGGGGTTTCTTTAATTGCTGTACAACCGCGTGATGTGGTTTGTGCAGTATGATACCACACCACATCAGTACTCTGTCGGTAAGAAGATCATCGGTGGCCACTGTGGGCACTTTGACGGTCATCTCTTTACGATTACGCACGATTGTTGCCTCAACTTCGCTAGCATCTTGAGCGGCATCTAGGTCGAGTACTCGGGTAACTAGTTTATTGTTGATTGCAAGAATGATGTCTCCTTCACGTAACGAACCAGCCGCTGACTGAGCAACACGAATAATGTTGAACAACTGATGGCGTTCGTTATTGCTTTCCTCGACCTTACGAATCCATTCTTCGCCAACTCCACGAATACGGGCATTGACTACCTGGACAGCATTCACCTCAATGTCGAGGAATCGGGGGTTAGGTCTTTTACCAGCACGAAGCTGGTCAATGACATTTCTCATAAGAGTGATATCGAGGGCAAGACGGTACTGTCGGTCACGACCATTACCAGTACTATCACCTAAGAATGACATCCATAGGGCGCGAATCGTACCGTCTTCATCAGCAAGAACCCCTGATCCACAATCGCCACTAAGTGGGGTGTCGACGGCAACGGAATCTAAATTAGTAGCACGATATCTTGGGGAAACGTCTGGTGACAGTGGAATTACGACTGTGCTGATATCGGTCACTCTAGTTTTGGTAGACACAACACGCAAATTATGGTTGTGGCCAACGAAAACGACTGGAGTACCTTGTTTGAGCGGCGTGCTGCTGAGTTTGGCAGACTCAATTGGAGCAATAACAAGTAAAGGGTCATATTGAACAATTGAATAGTTCTGCAACGGGTGCATGAAGACGACTTTACCAGGCACAATAACGGATTCAGCTACCGTGATGTGAATGTCGAGAAGATCATGAGGAACAGTGAAACGAGTAACAAGAACATAACCCTTATCGGCATCAATTACTAATCCATACTCAGTCATTGACGGATTATAATAGCCCTCGATTTTAGACGCTATACTAGTGGATACTTTAACAAAGCTTTTTATCAATTCAGAACATTGGTCATTTTCTAAATGTAAATCAACAAATTTAGCTTTTTGAGGAAGGATACGATCAGCTGGCAACGGCGAACCAATTTCTTCGAAGTCCCACAATCCAGTAACATCGTTACGAACTGCGATAGTCATAGCTTTGTTCCAGTGTCTGTCGACATAGACGATAGAATAACGAATAGAATGAAGGTCGGTAACATGACGGTAGCGGGCTGACACTCGCTTACCGTCAGGAATTGATTTCATAACTTCAATGAAGGCATCAAGGTCAGGTGTGGGCTGGTCATCGATTTCCTCTAAAATCCAACCAGTAGAGTCACCCCTTTCAGGTCGGAAAGAGGCACTGGCATCAGCTACATAGACGCCACGAACAGGAATAGAATACAATCTTGCAATTTGATAAGAAACATTGTGGAATATAGATCCGTTCACTTCCACAAACCTATCAGGGGTAATGGCATGGAGATCGCCTACTGGGATGTTGGAAGTAACATATTTGCCGCCTCGCTGAACTGTAACAGCCACTTCTTTGCCAATTGAGTAGTCAAATATTTCGTCAATACGGGAGAATTTACTGATATGTTCACCATTAATCGAGATTAAACAATCACCTTCCCTAATGAGACCATCAGATGGACCCTCGGGTAAGATTGTTTCTGCTACCAATAATCCAATGGCGTCAGGAAATGTAACTCGAGCATGATTTTCCGCCTCCTCAGTAAGTCCCAACCTAGAGCATTCATCAAATGGCTTCAACAACCACTGTGCCTGAATAGTACCTCTGGTGACTGGTTTACCAGCACGGATACACTCCAGTGCTCTTTTACCTCTATATAAAGGCAAAAAGAAGTCAGTCGATGCACTTGTGCTACCACCAGCTTGTAAAGCAACGACGTTTCCATCAATGTTAACAACTGGCGAGCCACTGGACCCGCCAGAGGTACTAGCGGCAGCCTGAATATACTCGGTGTTGAAATCATTATAAGTTAAATCACCATAATCAGGGGCATTTCTATCCAATCTACTAATGAAGCCAGCGAGAATACTCAGCTTTTCACCAGCGTCATTTCCCACGACTCTAATTTCACATCCAACCTTAGCCAAGTCAGGGCGTAACTCTAATGCTTGAACTTTCATATGTTTAATATGCTTAGGGTCAAATTTCAAAAACCCGAAATCATGAACTGGATCTCTATAAATAGGTTTAACATCACATTCTTCATGATTGTCAAATACAGCAAATCCAACGAACGGGCCTGATCCAACGACATGGCGATTGGTCATGATAATACCCTGTTCGGCATCCACCACAAAACCAGTGGCCTCGCTGACAAATGCTCCTTCCGTGTCAAAACAAGTGACGTTGGCAAACTGAACAGACACGACACTTTTCACAACTCGTTCAGTCGTGCTCTGCCATTCGACTGATTCCATAGCGGTGGTAGTGGTAGCAGAAGTAACAGCCGCAGTTGTAGAAGATGGCAAAACCTCAGTCTTCACTAATTTCTTATCATCAAGGATTACACTATTATTACCATCATCTTCGCTTTCGATATCAGATTGTTCACCCGTCGACGAGAAATCATCATTCATTGGTACATCAACAGAAGTACTGACTAATCGATCAGAGGAGACAGAATTATTACTCTCGCCATCGACCGTCGATTCTAACACATCAATACTTTGAATTGTAGTATTTGATTCATGATCAGTACGGAGTCTTTTTGAAGTACCAATATTACTAATCGAGCCTGAATCAGGAGGAGAGTCGTCATGTATTCCCGAACTTCGCCGTTTGTTAGATAATCTCGTAGATTTTTTACGCACAGCAGGGCTAGCCATTATGAGAGATGTATATCTTTTGGAATGAACTGGTACACTAACAGGTATTCTATGAAGTTTTAAGAGAGAATTTTTTAAAATATTACCGCCACACTGTAAACCTTTTGGCGGTAACAGTGATTTTCTAAGTAACGACAGAATATTGAATGGGGTTATGGACAGAAGGCTGTAAAATGAAAAAAATGACCGATTTTCTTCCCTCACTTCTGATTTAACGAAGAAAATGCAAAACAAATCTAGAAACGATTAAAACAATGAAAAAAGCAAAAGGAAAAGAGAAAAAAAAGTTAAACTTTTGATGGGATTCTGTTAAATTTAAGCGTGTGTGGATCTGTGTATGATGTTAATAGTTCAAAGCAGGAAGTGAAATTTCAAAATTAACTTCTGCAGATCACAAGGTGCAGCCGTACGATCGAGAGGGTAATATGAAAGATGAATGGAAGAGGAAAGTAGAGGCAAAAGCAATAGGGGTTTTCGAAATTTACGACATAGATTTAGACAACATTAATCGGCTTCTAATTCCATGTTCGCTTTCTTTAGTTATACGTGCTGGCAAGAGGGATTCCATCGAATGCAGCAATGCAGGGTCTGGGTTAGGACTGTTCCTGCATACCCTGCATTATGAGGCACTTACTACATACAATAATCTTTTTATTGATACTTGACCACTTTTGCGCGTGTAATCCATGAATAATTCCCTGCCAAGGATTCCTGGGAAATTAGGTAGAGTTCATCTAGTAAAGCAGGGACAAAAGTACCTGGTCCTCTCACAGATTCTAGTTTTGCTGCGCGTTCAGACGCTATCGTATATAAAAGTAAAGCAGTGGCCGTAGAAGCAAAAGAATCTGAACCAATAGCATTAAAAGCAGCTACCAATGAACCTAAAACACATCCTGAACCAGTAATCTTACCGAGATATTCATGGCCATTTCTGAACAATAGCTTCCTTCCATCAGATCCTACTAGCACATCTTCGACTCCAGTCATAAGAACAACAGTGTTGTTCTCACGAGACAGTTTTTCGGCTATTTCAAATCGCTTCTCAATTGAGACCCCACCTACACTGTCCACACCTCTCACTCGTGCTCCCTCAACTCCAGCAGTAGCAGTAATCTCACCCTCATTTCCCTTGATAGCAGTAAATTTACCTCTCTGCAATAACAAATTTACTACGTTACGACGATGAGAAGATGCACCAGCACCAACAGGATCCAATACAACCGCTCTATTCTGACTGTTGTATGCTTTAATTCCGGCCGTGAACCTAGCCACTCCTTCAGCAGTAGCAGTACCCATGTTAATAAGCAATGAACCAGAAGGAATTCTAGAGAAATCGTCAAATTCCTCGACACATTCTGACATGGCAGGTGAAGCACCAATTGCTATAGTAACATTGGCAGAAATGTTGGTTACGACAGTATTGGTCATGTGATGAACAAATGGTGACTTGGTCGCTACATCCGCTACTAACTTGGGGGCAGTACAAAGCAGTTTTTCAATATCGCTATCTTTGAGAGACTGGTGAATGAAAGCAAAGGCGTTGTTTAAAACATCTTTCAATTTCTGAGTGGCTGTGAAGGCATCTTCTTGGGCAATAATACATGAAACGACTGCAACACCGTCTAATGACTCCCGTTTGTCAGTGGAGCTCTCTCTTATGACCACCCCGGCATTCGACTGATCAATCCCGCCAATAGCAACAGACTTTATTCCCTCCTGTTTGGTATTGTTTATTGTTTCAAGTATCTTTTTTACTCCAGCAGCACCAATTGGAGCTGACTTCAGGCTCTTGGTAAGAGTTCCAAAAACTGCACCAATACCAACATAATCTACCCTGTCCTTTACCGCCTGGCGTGCTTCCTCTACATTGTGAACACTCACGCCAATAATCTTTTCAGGGCCTAAATACCTTCTAATAGTGGCAATATCAATATCATCCTGTCCAACATGAATACCCTCGGCATCCAACGCTAAGACTACGTCTAGTCTGTCATTAATAATAAGAGGGATATTAGCATTCTTTGTCAATTGATGGATCTTTTTACCGATTTCAATGAAGTCTTTTGTTTCAGCGTTTTTTTCTCGTAATTGAATGATTGTCGCTCCTCCTTTTATTGCCTGTTCAACCTGATGATAGAGTGTTGATGATTGGGGAACAAGGGAGGAGTCAGTTACAAGGTAAAGAGAATAATCGACGTTCTGTTTCGGCATTTCAGCAGTAATCAACTGATAAACTAACTAACTGATATATAATCCGTCTATGGCTGTAATGGTTGGGCTGACAGAGTCAGTTTATCTGCAGCATCATCAAAACTGACTGACACAGCCCGGAAGCTGTAGTCCGGTATTGCGCATACTTTTCTATACGCGGCTGAAAAAGTCGCGATACCTTTCATTTCCAGATTTATCCACAGTCGAGATTCTATCTGTCTATAAAACATTGCACTTCACAATGAGATTAACGGCGGATTTATTATTTCAGGCGCCATCCTACATAAATCCTGTCAAGGATAGAGAACTGCTGCTGCGTAATCATAGAATCCCACTGATTGAAAACCTGGGAATCACCAAAGATCTGAACGATGTTATCGATCTCACAGACAATGATATTAGAATTGTTGGGAATTTCCCGAAGATGAATAGGCTGAAAGGGCTACTTTTGGCGCAAAATAGGATATCGAACATCCAAGCGGATCTTTCGGAGTCCGTGCCAAATTTAGAATCTTTAGTATTAACGGCGAATTCCGTATCCCAATTAGCAGACATTGATCCATTGGCAGGCTTTACTAAACTAAAATATTTATCACTTGTGGATAACCCCATTACAAATAAGGAATATTATCGATATTATGTCATTTGGAGAGTACCGAGTCTTCGAATCTTGGATTTCAAAAAAGTCAAATTGGCAGAAAGGGAATTTGCGAATAAATTGTTCGGCGGAATTTCTTCTCCTACGGAACTAGCATCACAAATTATGAAGACCAGAACGACGACTAAAATCGAGATTCGTAACACCGCCATTGGCATCTCCTCAAACATCGCCAAGCTTACAGAAGAAGATAAAATTAAACTCAAAGGAAGTCTGAAGAATGCCACCAGTTTGGCGGAAATAGATAGAATTGAACAAGCACTACGGACAGGAATACTATAAACTATAGCATAACCACAAATTTATGTGTAATTTTAGTTTTATCATATATTTAAATGCATGTACAAATTGATGGCATCAAAAAAAGTAAGTTACATAAGTCTCTCGAATACAGCCTCTGGTAGTCTAATGAAATTCTGGAATACATGGTCATGATCTCAATCCTATTCATTTCCATTGTGCACCAGGGCATGTTGTAGCCTCTCGTCCTTGTCAGCCTCTTTCTTGTGCTCCTTGCCATCAATTACGGTCATCTCATCCTTCTTACGTAAGTGTTCTTTCGTCAAATCATTATCAGTTACAGTAATCTTATCATAAGCAAAAGCATCTTCAAGCGCTTCACGATCTTTTGCCTTCCAGAAACAAGGAGGGCAATCAATACGTTTCTCATTATTATTCATCGTTTCAATCCAATAAGCAGCTTTAGAATATCCACAGTGTTCGCATCTGACTCCTGTACGAAGGAACTCAGAATTGTGTAAATCTCTAAATGGTGATAACACTAAAGCAAGATCTGCCGGTATTTTAGCATCGAGCGAGTCAACGCTAGCTTTTGATTTAATTGGATACAGCTGCGCTCTTTTCATAGCACCAGTCAATCGGTGATCAGCTAATTTGTAAGCTTGACAATAAATTTCTAAGGCTGACCGGCCAGTACTGGAATCAAGTTCATCCAGTCCAATTAGTTTAGTGGAGGGATGATTAGAACATAGAACAGAGGCTACCATTACTCCAGATTTATCACCAAACTTGACTATCCTGGCACCATTACCATTGCCTGCCGCACCTCCTCTACGGCCCTTTTGTAAGTCAAAACCAAAAGAAAAATGATGCTTATAAGCACAACCAACATGAAACATGTTCGGACATAAAGCACATGTTGTACAAGCTCCAACTACTGACCCACATAGAATACAAATTTGTTTAAAACGTTCTTCAGGGATTTTATAAATATCGTCAATTGGTTGCATTGTTTTAGTATTACCGAATTTCACTTCTGGATGGAATACCGCGCATCGGATATGAGCCCAGTTATTATCAAAAGTGCGCTTGACAGCGTCAGGAGCAGATGCAATAATGCCCGACATTGGATTCTCGCTATTATAAAATACAACATCTCTCACTGGGCATAATAAACAAGTGTATGTTGTGGAAATAAATGGTTTTTGGTCGTTTGCACATGGGTCACACAGCCATCCAGAGTGATCTTTACTTTTCTCACCGCCGTAGCAACTAGTATGCACATTGAGACCACACGACTGGCAGAACAGCTGCTCGATAACTGGATCATTTCTACCACAAACAGCACAAGGACGCGATATTTGCTGCATTTTGGAATCATTGTTCAATCTAGTAGGAGTCTGGACCTTGATGAATTTAAATTCTTTGTCTTTATCCTTTAAGATAAGTTTTGAGGATGAAGATGAGGCATCAGAATCGATATCGCTGTCTACGTCTTCGAGGGCATTACTTGGATCGTAGTTTGGAGTGGAATAAGCGGAAGTAGTCTTTGGCTCACTTGCTTGTTTGGTAAATCTGAATTTAGGATTTGATTCCTTTAATGCTTCATCGTTGACAACAGCGACCGATTTCTTTCGTTCCTTTACTACTGGAACTGGAACTGGAACTGGTGTCTGAGTCTGATAAGTAGCTTTTTCTCTTGGCTTTTCAAGTTTAATCTTCTTCCTGTTCCTATCCAACTCCTTATCTCTTTCATTAAGAATCGCTCTTGCATCACTTATTAGCTCCTCTTCTACCTTTCTCTTTGCTCCATTACCACTCTTTTGATTAACTTTCTTCATAACATCCTCTGGATTTTCCCATGGAACTGCATACCTTTTCCATAGCCTAGCGCATCTAATACACAATGCAATGATTG
The DNA here is from genome assembly GCA_030565085.1 of Sugiyamaella pinicola. Classification (NCBI taxonomy): domain Eukaryota; kingdom Fungi; phylum Ascomycota; class Dipodascomycetes; order Dipodascales; family Trichomonascaceae; genus Sugiyamaella; species Sugiyamaella pinicola. The sequence continues at coordinate 29,049 of JAJMAW010000087.1, forward strand.
GATTTTCGGTGCCGGCCACTGGAAATCCAGGGGCCCTGCTCCATTTCTGCGAACTGGTAGTTAAGCAATATTTACAACACACTGACCGGTTATGCTTTCTAATTTTTTCATTATCATAAGCAGAGTCGTCAGAACTGTCAGCCACTTCATCCACCAACCCATCATCTGTCGTTTGTAAATTTTGTCTCTTTTTGTTTCCCTTTCTACCTTCATAATTGTCCCAAATTTCATGGCCGGAAGGGGTTTTCTTCCATAAATAGTAGTAACGAACCACATCCGCGGATTTCTTCGTCTTAACTTCTTTGTAAACAGGATATAGTTCACTTCCATATTTTCTCACCCCATCTTCAAAACGTTCCTTCTCTTGCGGACTAAAAGTAGGCTCTCTAAGGGCCTTCCTGGTAAATGTGGCGACAATTCGAAGTGCTTCAGAGTCATTATAATCCGAATCCATATACTCTTGGAGACAAGCATCTACAAAATTTGGAGAATGAGGCGCCAATGAAAGTGCTTCGGCGAATGGCTTAGTTTTCTCCAGAAACGCATCTACTCTAATCCCGGCATCAGAAACATCAGGCATTTTCCACAACAGAGTAGACGTTGTATGGCCTCCCCTTTCTATGTAACCGGCAGGTTTTTCCTGCATCCAAACGGGTCGATCTTTTTTAGGGATAAAAGCAGGAGTGACAGATCCTGGGGGAGTTTCTTCGACTGGGGTGGAAGGTGCCGATACAGCAGTCGTCGACGACTCAATTTTAAGCTTTGATCTGTACCCCTTTTTTGATTTCTTTTCCACTCTCTCTGGTTCATAATACACAACAGGTCGACCAGGCCATTCGAGTATAGTTGCCTGGTGTTTACTGCCCAATCTTGAAGCAGCACGAGGGTAGATACGATCATCAGTGTCTAGAATATCTTCCATCTTAGAATGAACTCCTAGATAGCGAAACGGCCATAGCTTTAATTGATGTTCTTGTTCCTTTGTAAGCTTCTTTCGAACGTGTTCAGATGACAGAGCAGCCTCTAACTCCTCATATCTCGATACCGGTTGAGAAGACGGAGACCTCGACGACGGAGGCGAAGTCGAGCTAGAGTTACTTGAATTTGCAACCTGATGTTGCTGCTGCTGTTGTTGTTGACCGCTATCGCTATTGCTGCTAGCGTTGTCCATTGATGCTAACAAGACATCTACAGAAACACGATTTGTCAGTATCCCTTTATTCTCTTCCAGTCTCCTCTCCAATGCACCGCTGCATTTAGCACAGGACCAACCAAACCCTCTGGTCGGTTTTCTAGTCAATGGCGGGTTTACACATAACATGTGGTAATGTTCCTGACAATGGGCACATTGAACAGAATCATCGGGAGAGCACCACTGAGCGCATCTTACACAATTTTTCGGCGTTTCACATAGCTCCTTTCCTCGACCAATCTCAACTATGGCGTACTTGAACCTGCTGGTAAGAATATCATACATTTTCTTCGGAATATTAGTAATCTTTTCCGTTGGTACCACCTCATAGAACCGGAGAATATACCTATCATAAAGCCTATCAAACCAAAAGCAATCTGGAGTGGCTCTGTATTCGTTTAAATCAGCAATGTGGTCTCGTAGCTTGACTGTACATTTGCCTCGAATACTTTGTAGAGGTAACATATCACTGTGCATTGTAGCGTACAACAGCCTCGAATCTGATACATGTTTCGAAATATCCTTTGGGCGGTATAACCAGTTTATACGAAGCATGTAGCTTTCAATTGCCTGGCTGTCTTTGTTTGCTGCCACTCCCTTGCGTTCTTCAGTTGGTTCCGCCTTCTTCTTGTAAACAAACTCCATAATCCGACCAATATAATAAGGTTCCCCAGGAGGTTCTGATAGTATATAAATATGATCTAGAATGCGATGTCAGTTTTTCTTTCTACCTCCGTTGGCTGGGTTATGCCCCAGAATCATAGATCAGCCACTCACCCTCAGGACCAAATGTTGTTCCATCCTTCAAATGCAATACCCCGTTAACAATCTTAGCACCAATTAAGTCAATCTCGTTGGCCGGGATCTTTCTCTGCCAGTTCAGCGGAAACTTTTCATATGCCGTCAATTCGGTGCTTCCCGGTGAACCGTTTGCCGGCGATGAACTCGACACTTTGCCGGGCTTTTTCAACGGACTCGTCGTATTAATAGCCTTGAGTGACTTAGACGTTGATTTGCCATTACTTGAGCTTGTGGAACCTACTTCAACATTAATCACACCACTGGCTTCATCATATTTTTCTTCGGCATAATTCACTCGAGACACGTTTTTGCGCCTTGACCTCAGCCCTCCGCCGCTTCCTCCTCCTCCTCCCGCTTCATCCATTGGTGCGTGGTGGATATGATAACTTGGTAAGTTATACTATTGCTGTGATATCAGTATTATGCTACGTTTTTTGTTTTCTTCGTTTCTCGCCGGTTGTTTTTTTCCACTATTTTTTTCCGATGCTGTAGTGATGCGATGCGATGAGAGGTTAAAGTTGATTAATTCTATATGTAAGCAGTAGCACATAGGTGAGTCGGTGGGTTTATGGGCTGGACACCGGTGTATCGACGCTGCAGTTGTATAATGCAATGAAATGATAATGTGGATAAATGGTGGTCGATGCGGAAGTGGATGCCGAACTGGATCTGGATTACCGTATGGTGCACCCGGATGTCACAGTCGATTGGGTCCGGCCGGCTTCTGTATCAGGCAATTATGTCTGTCACTATGTCAGTGGGTATGATATTAGAGAAAGTAACGTCACTACAGTATTTAACAGTAATATTCAAGTTTAGTTCGATAGAGATATACGAAAGGATATAAAAAAGATTAAGTTTCCATTTGTTTCTATGGCATTATATGTATGGGGGATGGCTCCAGGTCTGGTCGAATGGGTCTTTCACTTGGAGGATATCCATACAGAGGACGATCTGGTTGGTCCGGACCTAGCCTGCCAGCCCGTATTGTAAGAATTCGACAGTGCCGAGAGTCAATGAGAGCAGTCATGTTAGTAGACAATGAGACAGAATAATGATGGTCATTTCAGGGGGATTATTGGGAGAAAAGTATGCAGGGTAATGCTGGATATGCAGGTACCTAGCCATAACCGTTTTCACAGCCCAGAAATACGAACTTAAAGACAGGCAACGGGCGGGACAAACCGTGCGAGCAACGGCGGCCCACAGGCTAAAAACACCACCACGAGTGAAGCGAGCGAAGCGGGCAAATGGTCTAGCCGAAGTTCAGCCGAAGTCCAGCCGCCGGAGGTCGGAAGCCGACCCAAGGGCATTCTCACAGTCCAGGGGTAGCACGGCTGACGGTATTTGCGGCACGCAGATGGGGTCCATAAAAATTAGAGTTGAAAAAAAATTTGAAAGAAACCCCAAACCAGTGAGTGTGTTATATTGAATGAAATAGTGATACATTCATTCACTCACTTTTTCACAACGTTACTTTACTCTATACGTGTATTTTTGTGAGCGAGAATTTTTTTTGGATTTGCCACCAAGAAAAACCGAGATCAGTATCAATAACATTTCAAAAGGAAGTTGAAAAAAGAGATTTGGTGATAATTTTTTTTTTGTTTTCACGGATAAATTTAATAATCAACCCCAGTAGTGACAGCGTCCGACCACTCTTATGCATTGGTCCCCTTTAACTAGATTTTCCCATTCGCCTCCTGTGTTTGTAAATATTACTACGAAACTACTTTATATTCGAAGTAGTTGTAGTGGAACCGATATATCGTAAAACGACATAGACAGATATTTTACTTTTCTCCTCCCCCCATATTATTGAATCCCAACCTTCCAACATGTCTCTAGTCAATATTCGTAGGGATAATAAGGATCCCTTTTACCGTTATAAAATGCCCTTATTGATTTCCAAAATCGAAGGTAGAGGTAATGGTATTCGTACTGCTGTCGTCAACACGTCAGATGTGGCCAGAGCTTTGTCCAGACCTCCTTCATATGTGATCAAATTCTTTGGTTTCGAGCTCGGTGCTCAGACTTCTATTTCAGAGGCTTCAGATCGGTATATTGTTAATGGAGCTCATGACGCTCCTAAACTTCAAGATCTGCTGGATGCGTTTATTTCGAAATTCGTCCTTTGCTCTGCTTGTAAGAACCCAGAGACTGACATCATTGTCTTAAAAGACGGTAATCTCACCAGGGACTGTAAGGCCTGTGGTCAACGTACTTTGGTGGATCCCCGCCACAAGCTCTCGTCCTTTATTTTGAAAAACCCTCCTTCTACTGCCAAGGGCAAGAAAAAAGCTGCCACTGCTTCTGCTAATGTTGGTGGCGGTGTATCTCCTTTGACTATCAACGGTGGGGCTGAAGGTGGCACTGGTAGTGGCGAAGAAGGCAATGGAGATGCTAATGGTTCTGTCACTCCTGAAGGAGATGACGGCGACAACACTGATGACGAGTTGACTCGCCGTATAAATGCTGAAGCGTCGACTTTACCTGAATTAGACGATGCTGCCGATGATGACGACAACTGGGCTGCTGATCTGTCTGAAGAAGCCGTTCGCGCTCGTCAAAAGGAGTTGGAAAAGAGCTTGGCTGTATTGAACCTCGACGAGGACGACGAGGATGGTGCAGACGATGCAAAGTACACGGAATTCGGGGAATGGATTGAGAACGAGCATGGTGACGAAATCACCGACGTAGATATCTACAAAAAAGCCGTCGATCTTGGTATTGCGTCCAAACACCGTACTGTTCAAGTTCTTGCTCAGACCTTGTTTACTGAAAACATTGTTAAGGAAATTCCCGAACATGCTGGTTTGCTTGCTAAACTTATCACTTCTAAAAACCACGAAAAGGCTCTTCTAGGAGGTATTGAGCGTCTAATAGGGTTACAGTATCCCGATAAAGTCAAGGAAATACCTAACGTTCTTTTCAAACTCTACGACAACGAGCTGATTTCTGAAGAAGTGGTTACTAAATGGGGCTCCCGTGCTAGTAAAAAATATGTTGACAAGGATGTTTCGAAGAAGGTTCGTAAAGCCGCCAAGCCATTCTTAGAGTGGTTAGAGGAAGCTGACTCTGAGAGCGAAGAGGAAGAATCTGATGACGAATAAATAAATAGGTGATATGATTTATATGTAAAAGTAAAAAAATTATACATTTTGTAGTGCTCTGCCCATTGTTCGGCCTCCGGCGGCGGTAGCTCGCGCTCGAGAGGCCTTTTTGGGGAACAGAGCGCTATTGTAGGTTCTCCAGCGCTTTTGATATCGTGGAAGAAAATCGCGCTTTGCTAAGATTTTCATTTGTCTTACAATAAGACCATAGCTGGTCAAGTGTGGAATTTATCATAGTGCTAGTAGTTTCAGAGATAGGCGCTTCAGGTAGGCTAGTAGGACCAGCCTCTTTTTCCTGTTCTTCATCTTCTGTACCAACTTTGTCATACTGAGCATAATAGGCGTCTTCGTTGTCTCCAACTTCTTGATTAATATTCGCCTTTTTATTCTCTTCTATTTTCTCGTCGTCATCAATTTCATCGTATTTACCCCAATAGTCATCTTCTGATTCTTCTACGGCATCACATTGCCGCTTACCCTCTGCCAACTTCCATTTCTGATATGCTTCATCTAGATTCGTAGACCACTCGTCGTTCAGCACAAACCCTGGGAGAAGAGAAAATAACCCAATCAATTTCCAGTCGCTGCTACCATCGTATTCCGTTCCCTCTTCTCGATGCCATTCATTTACAAACAAGCCACCTAACCAGGAGCATAATTGCGCAATACCATGACACGACAACCCGTCCTTCACCAAATACCACACATCATGATTGACATCTGATTCTTCATTCACAATTTCAGTGATCCCTTGAACATTGACTGGCTCAATTTTAGCATTTTCTGTATAAAACGGTATCAGTTTCTGCCCGTGTTCTGACAAAGTCGACAATATATTGGCAGACAAGTCCCATTTCAACTCTCTTGGAACATAAGTATCCGCAAGCCTGGAAGAGTCCAGAATCACCTTTTCTTGGATTGACTTGACAACATCTTGGATGGATTCTTGACCAATTGGCATAAAACTAGCCATTGAGAAGTAGTCAGAATCAACCGAACTTTGACTTATTGAGACTATTACTTAAAGTGAGAAATACTGTATACAGATAGTACTACGAACAAGAATGTCATATCAATGAATCATATTAGATGTTGTAACATATGTACATGTCTCCTTAAAAACGGACTGGATTACTATATCGAGGCTTACGCATCAGCTACAGTTTATCTTTAAATCGATTTGTAACATCATATCAGCCCAAACTAACATACTACAGCATAGTTCACTATCCACTCTGCAATTGGCCTAAAGACAGCAGTCAACGTGAACTACTTGCTCGTCTACAATCCCGTTCTCTTTCACCATATACTTGTCATTCTGTAGGCCACCCACCCCCTGAGTTTCTGCACAGCCGTACATTTACTTCACCAAAGAGGTAAACAAACACGAACTCCGAGCTTCCCCACCCATTCACTTTTTTTTATCCATCACCTATTTATTCCAATTCATTCACCGTCGAAATGTCAGTTGCACCCCCGAGAAAACGAGGTGAAGGTGCCCCGACGCGTTCGAATCTCCCTTTGAAGGGATCAGCCAGACTTGTAGCTGAGTTCTTTGGTATGTAAATTGCTTCAGGTGAAAGCGAGCGATGTTGGTTCAATACTCGGCTATCATAAAGTATTTCGAATATATAACCAGAGTTACGGGTCGAGTGCTCTAATACTTAAGCGAGACGGTGATCGCCAAAGTTGAGCTGTCTAAAGAGACCAGTCGAACTAACAGCTCACAGAATATAGCATTAATAGCATTTTATACCAACGCGGTATTTATCCTAGTGAGGATTTCCAAACCGTTCGCAAATATGATTTAAACATGTTGGTCACGATTGATAGTGACGTTAAGGCGTATATTAAAAAGATCTTGAGTCAGCTACATAAATGGCTTGTCAGTGGTAAAATATCAAAACTTATTGTAGCAATAACTTCAAAGGATACAGGAGAGGTTGTTGAAAGGTGGCAATTTGATGTACAGATTCTCGGGAATGATGGAGCCGGACCTAATCCTAAGTCTAACAATCCTCTACCAGAGTCAGACAAGCCGCAGGAGGAAATCCAAAAAGAGATTCAAGCCATAATCCGCCAAATCACTGCCTCGGTGACATTTCTGCCAATGCTAGAAGGCCGTTGTACATTTAATGTGTTAGTCTATGCAGATGGAGATGTTCAGGCACCAGTTGAATGGGTAGATAGTGATCCCAAGACAATTAAAAATGCTGAACAGGTTCAATTACGAAGTTTTTCTACAAGTCAACACAAAATCGATACCCTTGTAGCATATAGTTTAGGTGATTTATAACTGAAAACAAATTCTTTTTTATCATTGCAAGAGAGTAAATGACTCCTCGAGTTGCCGACAGATACTGCAAGTTCTAACTTAACGTAACGCTAAACGTTACTCGAGCGAAGTTTGAGCTACAGATCTAGGCACATCTTCAGTCTCCAGAGAGGCAGCGCCATTCTCTGTTCATAATGGAGGAGTTACAGGTGAACTAATACAAGCTACTATTTAATTAATTACACATTTTAATTACTATCTGGTCTAACTTTTTTCGTTTTTTACAAGTCGTCGTGGTCAATGTAATCATCATCTTCAGAGTACGCAGAGCCAGCGTTACCGGCGGCTTCGTATAACTTTTTGGTGATGGGATGAGCAACAGCTTCGAGTTTCTCCTTCTGCTCGTCGATTTCTTCTTTAGTGGCTGAAGATCCATTCTCATCGAGCCATTCAACAGTGTCGTTAATGGCTTCGAGAAGAGCTTCCTTATCGTCTTCACCGATCAGCGAACCGAATTTATTATCACCCTTTTCATTGAGCTGACTTCTAAGAGAATGGGCATATAATTCCAAACCGTTACGGGCTTCAATCTTGTCTCTAAGTTGAGAATCTTGCTCGGCAAACTTCTCAGCCTCTTCAACCATACGGTCGATTTCTTCTTGAGAAAGACGGCCCTTATCGTTGGTGATAACAATGGACTCGCTCTTACCGGTAGCCTTGTCGGTGGCTCCAACCTTGAGAATTCCATTGGCATCAAGCTCAAATGTAACTTCAATTTGTGGGACTCCACGAGGGGCAGGGGGAATACCAGTCAATTCAAATTTACCAAGGAGATTGTTATCCTTGGACAGAGTACGCTCACCTTCATAAACTTGAATGAGAACAGTGGGCTGGTTATCAACGGCAGTAGAGAATATTTGAGATTTACGAGTGGGAATAGGGGTATTGCGGTTGATGAGTTTAGTCATGACACCACCAGAAGTCTCGATACCGAGGGTCAAGGGGTTGACATCAAGTAAAACGATATCGTCAACACCATCTTCTCCAGATAGGACACCAGCCTGAACAGCAGCACCATAAGCAACTGCCTCGTCAGGGTTAATACCCTTGGAAGCCTTTTTACCATTGAAAAAGTCCTCGAGTAAAGATTGAACTTTAGGGATACGAGTAGAACCACCAACAAGAACAATATCATCGATTTCACTCTTTTTAACACCAGCGTCCTTTAGAACCTGTTCAACGGGTTTCAGAGTCTTCTTGAAAAGATCAATATTCAATTCTTCGAATTTAGCTCTAGTCAGGGTCTCGCTAAAATCAATACCATCAAAAAACGACTCAATCTCAATACGGGTAGACATTTGAGAAGACAAGGTACGCTTGGCTTTTTCGACCTCACGCTTGAGTTTACCAATAGACTTGTGGTTCTTGGAGACATCAACATTGTGTTTCTTGTTGAACAATTTAGTGAAATGTTGAATGACCTTGTAATCGAAATCTTCACCACCCAAATGAGTATCACCAGCAGTAGCCAAAACTTCAAACACACCTCCTTCAATAGATAAAAGAGAAACATCAAAAGTACCACCACCAAGATCATAGACAATGATTTGGCGTTCGCCATCAGTACGGTCCAAGCCGTAAGCAATAGCAGCCGCAGTGGGCTCGTTAACAATACGAAGAACAGTCAATCCGGCAATGGTACCTGCATCCTTGGTAGCTTGACGTTGAGCATCATTGAAATAGGCAGGAACAGTGACAACTGCATGGGTAACCTTCTTACCCAAATAGTCCTCGGCGATTTCCTTCATTTTACCAAGCACCATGGCAGAGATCTCTTCTGGCGAAAAAGTCTTTTCTTCGCCACCATAAGAAACCTTTACTACTGGTTTGCCTTCTTTATTGGCAACCTTATAAGGAAAATGCTTGATGTCCCTTTGAACAGTTTGGTCAGAGTATTTAAGACCAATAAGACGTTTAATATCGAAAATGGTATTAGCAGTATTGGCAGCGGCCTGGTTCTTGGCAGCATCACCAACTAATCTTTCTTCATCATTAAATGCAACATAAGAAGGGGTGATTCTATTACCTTGGTCATTAGCAAGAATTTCTACTCGACCGCCCTTCATGACACCAACACATGAGTAAGTAGTACCGAGATCGATACCGATCACAGTACCATAACTTTCTACGTCAGTGGCATTCTCGGCAAACGCAGTAGAGGAAAATAGAAAAGGGAGAAGAAAGATACCTAAGGCGTATAGCAGGACTGTGACTGGCGCTACTAATGATTTAGTAGAAGCAGTATTGGGTCGAACCATTGTGGACGAGGACTCTCTGATTTTTCAGATCAAAATGAACCTTCTAGAAAAGTGACAAACAATAAATCCAAAATAAATTAACTCTTGTCCTCTCTCCAGCTAAATACAAAGCTAAAATAGAAAACGGCAAAATATCGAAAATACAGCTATCGATCCAATTCGCTGATAATATGTAGAAGAAAGAATATATATAGACAGATAGTAGTTGGATATTTATATGCGCCTAGTTATAACTGCTACCTTTTTAAGCGTGCAGGTCTTTTTGAAAGACACGTAAACTAAAATTACCAATTGGCTCTGCTCAGTACTGGCGCGTCCCATCGTCCCACCGCACGGCTGCTGGACAGGGTTCTATAACGTTCGTTGGGACTTTTGCCAGGTGTCAATGAGCCCAATAGGGAACGCCGTGCCTCCGGGATTGTCTCCGGCGGCCGCCCAGACCCGAAGTTCAAATACTGCTTCGTCTGTGGCGGTGGCGGTGACCCGCAAGCTGTTTTAATTTTGCCTGCCCATCTGATCTTCAAAGACGTTAATTTCCTGGCCATGCTCTGCTCTCCGCTATCACTAACCCGGCTCACCTAAGCTAGTACGGTGAAACAGGGCCGGTTGCTGATCAGACTTATGCCTCAGCTCTCTAGTAACTAGTGAAGCTAACAAGCCGTATGGTGGATGATCTGTGGCTGAAGTTATTTCTTATCTTTTGATCTTTTAAGGGATAGCGCCGTTCCATAATTTTCAGCCAGGCAATTTTCTACTTCACCAGATCAACATCAACACTATAGACAGCCTTCGCCATGAGCACGATACATCATCAGTTTATGAAGCATGCGCTTGAAATGGTAAGCCCAGCCGCCAGAAGCAGACTCCCTTCCTCCTTCCCTCTCCATCCTTGACTAACCCGACAGGCCGAGCTCGCATTTGAAGCAGACGAGGTACCGGTGGGATGCGTATATGTTCATAAAGGCAAGGTAATTGCCAAAGGAATGAACGATACCAATAGATCATTATGTGGACACCGGCATGCCGAATTTTTGGGCGTGGAGACCATTTTAAAAGACCATCCGCCAAGTATATTCGAAGAAACCGATCTATACGTAACCGTCGAGCCATGTGTTATGTGTGCGTCAGCGCTGCGGCAGCTGAAAATCCGCACCGTCTATTTTGGATGTGCAAACGATCGTTTTGGAGGCTGTGGAAGTGTACTACAGGTCAACTCTGAGTAAGTACGAGGTGTTTCTCTCTGGCGGCTCTGGCTCCGCTTCGCGGAATGCTATATGCTCCTAGAAACGAGCAAAGCGAGCTATTGGTCTGAGTGGATCCCAGCGCAGCCTCCGAAAGGAGTCACCTCCAGGTTGAAGTCGGCTAGACTAACGATACGGGTGATAGTACTGCTGTAGAACGTCCTTACCGCTGTTTTCCGGGCTTCTTCCGTGAAGAGGCCATTATGCTGCTACGAAGATTCTATATTCAGGAGAACGAAAAGGCCCCAGTGCCAAAAACAAAGAAGAGTAGAGAGTTGAAGACGGAATTCCTACCGTTGGATTACTCCAAGTATATCACATCTGAGCGAGAGTTCATCAGTCTATACGGCGAAGACCAACTGTTTGTCTTCCGGGAGTCGCTGAAGGCATGTCGTCAGTCAGAAGGGTCTCAGCCGCAGGGCCTCGACGAAGAGTCAGAAGTCAGCGATGAGTATGACCTCCATCCTAAGAAACGAAAAATGTCCATAGAAGTCAAAGGGTTCGAACTTCCGGAAACTTACGCCGTCAAAATATAGCTCTACCGACGAGATACGGCTCTGGGCACAGCCCAGCCGTTACAGACGTGCCATCAGGCCCGGAAAAAAAGTATGAAAATAATTTATTTATAATGATATTAATGACGTCAGCTAACAGTAGTATCCTTCGTTATGGCTTTAGAGATGGCAGACCACTCTTTGATCATGTTCTGGTAAAATTGAATGTGACCGTCTGCCAAACCGGCGAGCGTGTCTTTCATTTCAAGCGACTTGATGTTTTCAAATATTGCCACTTCGTTCAGGGTCACTTCTTCGAATTTCTCCGATGTGACTTTGGCATTAGATGTTTCTTCTTGTAAATCCCTGATTCTCGTCTCTAACTTACGTAATCGCTCTTTACGGGCCACTTCATGATTAATACCACGTAGATCCTCTACTTTACTGCGCAAGAAGTTGCTACCTCCTCCCGACAGCAGATTGTTTCGTTCAACTTCGGTTTTCGATAGATAGACGCTCAATCCTTCAAAATCAAGCTGTTTCTGCTCGCGGGCACGAATCAATCCTTTCAGCGAGGCCACATAGTTTTCCATATCCCGCAATGACACAATGTAGTCGTTGTCGACTTGCTCACGGAGGATATTAGCACACTGCGAAAAGTATTCGATCCCTTTTGCAAACTCTTCAAACTCGTGGCTCAACTGCGGCTCAAGCGTGGCCAGTTTCTTTGTCTGTTGCGAAAACTCTTCTAAATCATGGGCGAGATCTGACTGGCGACGTACTACTCGACTGAATGTTTTTATGATTGCTCCTAAGTTGTCATCCAGCTTGTCAGCCCGTTCTTTAACTTCAATCAGTTCTTGGCTTTGATTATTGACCTTGGTAAATGCATTAAGGAGCGTGTCGGAAATACCGTCTAGGACGCTGGACACTTCTGGACCGCCACTAGAAATCTTGCTGGCTGACCCTCCACCACTTCCACCACTACTGCCAGCGCCAATGAGGTCACTGGCACCATTTCCGTTAGCAGATGACAGTCGCGATCCGCCTTTATGCTTCTTGTACGAGTTCCAGTCATCACTTTCTAAAAACGTATATAGTGCTCTAGACTTCCTCAGTATCGGGTGGTTGGTGACTCTAGTAAGAAATCTCGTCAGAGAGCTGGCTCTCTTCAGAGTGAATTCGCCTCCAAATCGATCGCCCTTGATATATTCCAGTCGCGATCTATCAGGTAATGGAGGGACCGCAACAGCAGGATACTGGTTAAGTAATGTAGTGTATAAATAGACAAAGTCCGAGAACCGTCTTCGCACCTTGACGCTGCTGTGCTGGAAACTCGGGCTATTAGTTTCAGTTGAAACAAGATAGGAAATATAAGCATTCTGGCCGTCCTGTTCTTTCTGTGGGTCATTAACAAGGCAGTGAAAGTAAGGATGAGGGGTAGATACATTAACTGGATGGGAAGACGACGAAGACGACTCACCGCCATTGGAGTTAGGGTCGTCGTCGTATACCTGAGGAACAGCAACTGGAGAGTTAGCCGTAGCATCATCACCAGCAGTAGCAGTAGTGGCAGCAGGGGCAGCTGATTCGTCCTCTGGAGAACCCCAGGTAATATTAGTAAAGTCAGACATTATTAACTAAATGAAACCAAGGGAACAACAACGGGATGAACCAGATAATTTGTTGAGTGAGGCAAACAGTCTAAATCTACCCTTTAGATAGTGATTGTGTTGACATGCATATGGTGAGGCTGAAAAAGGGGAAGGGAAGGGGTGGTGTTGTGCCTGTCTCCGACGGGCCAACGCTCACAGCCCGGCCTGGCAACCAGGGTTCACTGAATATATACAGTTTGTTAGCCTACTCTAGCAAGTAGGGACGCTGGGTCCAAAATTCGTCTCCAATGATGTCTCCATGTAGTATAGAAATGATCGCCTTGGATTTGTTCTTCGCTCGTCTCTGTAATTGTCTAGGAGTAAGAGGACCTGCTAGCGTCGAAGCAGTGCTAGAAGATGACGGCTCGTACTCCCTTACAATTACAGTGCCCTTTTTATAAATATCCGGCTCATTATTATAATTTATGCCAAATTGACTAAAGAGAATCTCGTTCTTATCACTTGACAACGTGCCTTTCAGTTTCTCCTCTGCTTCCTGTGTAGACATGCCTCCGACCTGAACTAGGGTCCAGAACGTCGTATTGTACAAATTGTTAATATGGCAATCGGCCTGACGCCATGCTAAATAGTCTCTGACAACCTTTGGCGATGGGTACACCACCGCTCTTCCGTCAAAAGTGGGTAGGTGTGAACTATCCAAGGGCTTATCTGGGAAGTACTTCGGCCATGAGTCCATGTAATGAGCTGTAAACGTGCTAACAACTGTTGAAACCAGCTTACTTTCTCTTCTCTCGAATAACACACAGTCTTTATCTAGAACGAACGAATACTCGTCACTGTCTCCATATCCAATAAATATATTCGGCAACGCTTTCACCACTGCTAGGGCGGCGCTATTCATCACGTCTAACGCTCGCTTATCATTTGGTTTCGTGAATTCGTATCTTGCCGAAAACCTGCCTCGATCGGTTAGAAACTGATTCAACCTCCTGTGACTGGGCTCTGCACAGACTCGTTCTGCTCTTTGCGACCTGTTTGGTCTTGGGGGCGGGGTTGTACTCACCTGTGGAACCCTCTTCCGTCAACGCGAATCACGATCCACGTATCAGGCAATAGGTAATTTTCTCTTTCAAAATTCTTGACATATTCAAATCTTCTCATCCGTGTTAGTCCTGATCTCTAGCTTGGGAAACATCTACCTGAACTCCGAAATATCACCAAGCAGCGAGCGAAGAGAGCTATGGATCTGGACGGAGCCCATATTTCAAAGGCACTGGTTCAATACTTGCCGTGAATTCGCCATTTTTGGGTTTCCCTCTCTCCTTTCAATGTGTTTCGTTGGTAAGTCTACACATATATAAATCCTGCAGAGGCTGTATGGCGTTTCGAATTCTTTGGTGATCGCTGGGACCCTGCAGACACGCTGAGAAATGTAAGCTCAAGTTTCGCGTCACATCTACCAAACGTATAGAACTTGACCAAACTAAACACCATTGGATGCCATCAGATTTACAAGTCTATTTCATAAGCTATATCTATATCTACCTTCAAAGAACAGAAATGGAATTGGACTCATTCACCGTACTGAGTAAACCGTTGCGCCTCATACCTGCTCAACCGCACACGCCGCACAACATATCTCCCAACTTCTTCACCAGCTCTCTCGTAATCATCGCCCTTCAGCTACTTCATTACATACTCATTTTACCACCATCTCCCACTTTGCCTCTGAATTCAATTAATACATTCATAGAAAACATTGTAATCACGCGACAATGACTGAAGATATCAATATGGCAGATAAGGCAGAGGAACCTGAATCTGAAACCGCTGTCGCCGAACCAGAAGCAGAAGAGCCTACTACTCTGCTCGTCGTAGACGATATAAGACATAACTTTGCTTACTTGGAGAAAGCGGTTTCCAACTTTGATCCAAGATTCACTTTACGTGTTTTAAGAGGGCTTCCTACGCTAAGAAAGAGACTGGACTCTGATTCGCTTATTAAAGTGATTCAATCGGCATATCCTGCTGATGATTCCTCGAAGGAGATTCTCCTGTCTGCAGTTCGTAGACATCATGTTGAAGTTGACGAGGAGCCACAAACTGAATCAATGGCAATTGATGATACCACTGTTGATGAACCTGCTGCTTCAATACTCCCCGAGGTAGATTTGTTCATTCAATTATTGGTCATTGTCTGGTTGCTGAATTTGGAGGGTGCTAATGAACCAGCTAACCTTCAGTACCTCCAAAGTCTTGCTGAACATTCAGTCACCAAGCTACGTCAATATAACCGTCGTTCTCTTGACTATCTTGCTGCTAAACTGTGGTTCTACTACTCGAGAATTGCAGAGTTACAGGGAACCAGTAATCTTACCGCTATCATTCCTACTCTCCTGCAAGCATTACGTACTGCTACTCTACGTCACGATTTAGAAACTCAGGCTTCATTGATAACTCTAATTCTACGAAACTACCTTGCGTCTCATAAAGTGTCGCAGGCTGCTAATCTTGTTGCAAAGACCACATTTCCCGAGTCCGCGGCCTCAAATGCATTGGGGGCTCGTTATCTGTACTATCTTGCTCTTATCAATGCTATTCAACTCAACTACTCTTCCGCCTTTGAACAGGTTACTGCTGCTATTCGTAAGGCGCCACAGACCCCACTTGCTGTTGGATTCCTTCAGGCTGCCAACAAGCTAAGCATTGTGGTTGAGCTACTCATGGGTGACATTCCAGACCGGTCTATTTTCCTTCAGAAAACCCTTGAAAGGTCTCTTGCTCCATACTTCGATGTGGCCAAAGCTGTTCGAGTTGGCGATCTTGCCCAGTTCTCAGAAACTATTGCCAAACATGAAATGGTGCTCAAGGCTGATGGAACATATACTCTTGTCCTCCGACTTCGCCAAAACGTCATTAAAACGGGTATCCGGATCATGAGTTTAACATATTCCAAGATCTCACTCAAGGATATTTGTGTCCGTCTTAATCTCGGTTCCGAAGAGTCGGCCGAGTATGTTGTGGCCAAAGCAATTCGTGACGGTGTCATCGATGCCACTATCGACCATGAGAAGGGATATATGCAGTCAAAAGAAGTCCTTGATGTATATTCCACTGCTGAACCTCAAAATACTTTCCATGATCGTATCAAATTCTGTATATCACTTCACAACGACTCGGTCAAGTCCATGAGGTATCTCCTTAACCACCACAGAGTAGATCTCAAGACTGCTGAAGAAGCCCGTGAAAGAGAAAAGGAGCTTGCAACTGAAATCCAAGAAGGAACCGATATTGATGACGATGATGATTTTGATCTCTAATAACGGCAATTCCCTTACTCCCTTACCGCACCCTTCCTACATTACATCGCCCTGGTACCATTTAGAACAAATTTACTAGAAACGTCCTGCTCTTTCTCCCCTCCTCTGCATCCTACGGCTGGGCTCCGCCCAGACCATATCTCGGATCCAGGATGGCCAGTAGCACCCTCCTCAGAAAAGCAGAGGCGGAGCGAAGGCTCTACGCCGTCATTACCTTAAGCAGTTCATGGTGATTGTCACGTGATATATTATATTGCATCGTACATAATCCATATGCACCACAAAGGCAGGAAAAAGAAGAAGACCACATTAAATTAGGACTGATAGATATTGGCTGTCCAGGAAGGTGGTGGACCCAGAAAGAATAGATAATCACTGTTTTATTATTAACATAAAACTCGGAAGGCCAAAACAGTGGCATATAAGTTTGAACTGGAGTTAAGTTCCCTCGTCATAGTGGGGTGACTTTTGATTTTTTTTCTTTCTCTATAGTCTATGGAGCGTATTTGGCCAGCGTACTGCTCTGAAGCTGAAACAATTTAATTCTGTCTGTTTGAAAAAGGTGTGGAGTTGACAGCAAAAGAAAGAATCAGATTCATTGTTGATTATTGCTATGTGGCCCCCAACCATGAATATCCCTGGACTGGATCCAGTTGAATGCAAATGTCGTTCCACTGCTAATGCTCCTCCTCCGAAGGAGAAGCGACCGTTTAATTTGAAAGAGGCGCCTACTTTATATCCAAGTGCAGCGGAATTCAGAGATCCATATTCTTATATTAATTCGTTGAATAAGTTGGGTCAGCAATATGGAATCCTTAAAGTTGTTCCTCCAGTTAAATGGAATCCGAAGTTTGCTATAGATGTCGGTAGATTCAACTTTGAATGTCGCAAACAAACATTGAATACTATGGGAGCCATAACACGTTCCACTATAGAATATGCTAAAAGAATGGCTAATTTTCATTACCTCATGGAGAGTATCAATCGGAAGCAGCCGGCTAACGCCGAGCCAATGGTGAAATACCCCCGAGTAGGAACCGGGTTTCTCAATTATTATAAACTGAAGGAACTTGTTCGGCACCTAGGTGGTTATAAGAAAGTTGATACCGATAACCTATGGCCGTTAGTGGCTGCCAGGCTGGAATTGTCTACTATTGCAGATACAGAAGCTGCCTGTCATATCCAGCAGCTGTATCATAAATACATCGTACCGTACGACCAATATGTCGCTTATGTGGAGAGCAAAGCAAAGGCCACGGAAAGAAAAGATTTCGATCCTGATGACGCTGCTGCTCACGAGAAAGAATGGTATCGCCGGAGAGCCGAATATGATAATTCTGACCAACAGACTAATTATATGTCAAAGCATTCTCACTTGATTAGTCCTCCATCGATTGGATCTGACTCTGAAGTCATAAACAGGGAAGTAATCAGTCCTAGTCCTAGTCTTCAGTCTTCTGGCATTCGGGTTCTTCCTCCTTCCCCGCCTCGCGAGATGTCGCCTCTCAGACGGAAGAGAATACGACGACAATCAACAGAAGAAAAGGGAGCAGAGAAAGCAGCTCAGAAAAATGAAGAAGCCGACGGCGAAGCTCCTATTTCAAAACGAAAGCCAGCTCGCGAAATTGCTGGTCGTATAAGCTATAACGAATCATCGACAACTACAGCCACTCAAACCAGTTATCCTACAATTGCAAGGGTCCTTAGGAATTGTAAAACAAGATCTCGTGAACAAGTAGTAAAAGAAGACTCAGATGCTGATGCCGAGGAAGAAGAAGATGACGATGATTACATCTGCTCAGAATGCGACAATTACATCAGTCTTCCATTTTCATCTTTAACATGTGAAGGATGCGAAAGCAAATTTCACGAACGGTGCCTCTCTCCTATCATTTCTATAAATTCTAAATCCTCCTCGTGGTATTGCCCAGACTGTCTTGTTGGCACAGGGGAATTCTACTTCGATGAAGGGGAAGTTTACGATTTGCCGAGATTCCAAGAAATGGCCAATAATTTCAAAGATGAATATCTTGAAAAGGAACTACCAATTGTAGATCCCCATGATACCTCTCTTGTCGAATGTCTTGTGGAACAAAACTTCTGGCAGCATGTCAATGACCTCAACTGTAAAATAGCTGTCGAATATGGCGCTGATATCCGATGTGATATTAAAGGGTCTGGGTTCCCTACTATCGCCAATGATCCATTCAGTCGATACTCTAAGCATCCATGGAATCTTAACAATGTGCCGTTAAATAAAATGTCTCTCTTCCGTAGCCTTAAAACTGATATTTCAGGAGTAACAGTCCCTTGGGCTTATGTTGGGATGCTGTTTTCTGCTTTTTGCTGGCACAATGAAGATCATTATACGTATTCTTTAAATTACCAGCATTTTGGTGATACGAAGACATGGTATGGAATTCCTGGTGCGTATGCGGATAAGTTTGAAAAGAGCGGTCAACAATTGGTTCCAGATCTGTTTGAGAAACAACCAGATATCCTATACCAGAGAGCTACAATGATTCCTCCAGATGTTGTATCTGAAAAGGGCATCCCGTGTTATGCGCTTGATCAACGCCCTGGAGAGTTTGTAATCACGTTTCCGAATGCATACCATGCAGGGTTTAACCATGGCTTCAATTTTAATGAAGCTGTCAACTATGCTCCACCTGACTGGGTGGAATATGGAAAAGCAGCCGTAGAATCGTATAAATCGAAATTGAAACCACCAATCTTCTCTCATGATGAGGTTTTAATCCGTACCGCTCTTACTGATCACCGGCCGGAAACTGCCAAATGGCTCTATCCACATTTGATTCAACTATTGAACGAAGAATTAGAACAACGCAAAAAATTAAAGGAGACTCCTTCGTATCATATTGTGGAATACAGGAAACCTCTTGACAGTTGTGATGAAGATGGTTATGAATGTTCGGTGTGTTCGTGCTTGTGCTATGTGTCACGTTTGGTCCCTTCTAACGATACTTCAAAAGTCTACTGCTATGATCATTACCAACTAGCCAAGGATGATTTCTTCCATCTTGAACAAAGTCACACCATTGAAGAATTGCGAACTATATGTGAGAATGTGAATAAATTACTTGAATAGCTTCTGGCAGTGCCAAGCTTAATGAATTATTACTCGTTTACTTCTTTATACGTATATATGTGACCCAATAAAATCGGTTTATTGTAAAAATACGTTCCACAATGCTCCGTCATCAAAAAAATCATGATGAACGACCGAAACTAAATGGTAAGTGTTATAGATATGATCCAATAATTGATACGAGGCAGTTTTCCGTTTATAAAGGTTTCTCCACTCCTCCCAAATACTGAAGGCTTCTTCTCTCCAAGCAAGAAAAGATTCTTCTTCGATAATTGTTGACTGGAGGATTTCTCGATTGGGAAAAACACCCCAAGTTACAGCATTTGAAGACCCAGGAACTAAGTTCGTATTTTGGATTTTATCCTCCTTAGAAGTTCCTTCATAGTATGATAAGACGTTCTCACCCAACTCATCCAATTTAGGTTTAAGCTTTTTCCACTCTTCATCGCTAATGAAAAATTCTACAAATGCTTTCTGGAACACCCTTCCACCAGGGGGACCCCAACCAAAGATTTTATCGGTACTTTTAATTGCATTTCCTGCTGGTTGAGAAGCAACAGTCAAGTAGCCTTTCTCAATAAGTTCTAATAGTTCTTCCTGGATAATAGCAGTTTCAGCACTAAGGCTCTGGTCAGAAAAGGGTAGAATATCCAGCTCGTTACGAATATGGCGAGCAAATAATGAGTTGATATCCGTGATATCTACTGGATAACCCCACAACTGCAATGCTTTCACGGGATCTACATGCAGTGTAGGACCATATCCATCGATTTCCCCATACGCAGGAGATCTAGAATCGCCAAATCTTCCATTAGGGAAGTCATCCCAAGTTGCTTCACGGCCAAGATCGCCTTCACCAGTAGAGATAGCTAACACATCGTTCGTGGTGGCCGAGAGAGTCTGTTGGAAAGAGTTGACACCAGCTTCTTTTTCAGACACTGCTGAGTCGGCCGACTTAATACTTGCCGCCTTGGAATCAGCTACGATAAGCCTATTATGTGCGAGGAGGCTAGATCGACGACGTGAGAGTGATTGCTTGGGTGCATTCAGAGTCTCACTAACATTATCATCCTCTTCTTCTGCGACTGCACTTTCGTTAGCCATATCTGTTCTCTTCACGCCATCCATTACCTCTTCTTCTTCCACATTTAGTAAGCCACTCTTTTCTAAAATCAGTGCAACTGATTTTTCTAAATTCAATGTATAAAAATGAAACCCTCGCACTCTGCCATGAGTGCCTAAAATTAAGCTATGAATAATATCAGTAATTACTTCAACACCAAATTGCTTCACCTGCTCATCATCTCCAACTGGTATTTCTTCTAATCTGGAGATAATCGTCTCCGGAATACTAGCATGACTCAACTTGGCAGCCCTAATGAACGATTGATACGTGTTTATAGGCATTAGACCCGGAATCAAAGGAACATCTTTAAAAGTGCCCGATTCGTGGTCACGCAACTTCTTTTCAAATGAAATAAACTTCTCACTATCATAAAACAGCTGAGTAATGATAAAATCAGCACCTGCCTGCACCTTTTCCACCAGAAACGGAATATCCTTGTCGGGGTCCTGGCCACTGTCGTCAACTCCATCAACATGGCCTTCAGGATAAGCCGCCACACCAATGCAAAAAAAATCACCGTGTTTCTCGCGAATATACTTTACAAGATCAATTGCGTAATTAAACTCGACCGATATTCCTTCTTCAACCTTGGGCGCATACTCCTGGCCTCTAGGAGGGTCGCCTCTCAACGCCAGAATATTACGAATGCCCAATTTCTTTGCCTGTTCTAATGCATTATCGAGAATCGATCTTTCCATATTCGTACATGTCAAATGAATACAGGTGGCAATACCCAATTCCTGTTGGCACAACCCAGCCAGATCCAAACTCTTTTGCGCAGACGACCCACCGGCTCCCCATGTCACTGTTACAAATAAATTGCCCAGTTTCGACATTCTTTGTAAACGCAATGAAAGGTTCTGCATTCCCTGGTTTTGAGCGTTAGTCCTGGTTCAGCCTCCGACCAGATCCGTCGCTCGCTTCGTTCGGAGCTAGGATAGTCTACCAACTACTTACACTTTTTGTCTTTGGCGGGAAGAACTCATATGAGAAGTAGCTTTCTCCAGGCTTTAAACCAGAAATCAACTCTGTAATAGTAGCCATATTTTATTCTTTTCTGATATATAAATGCAACTCAGTAACGACCCTGACTGAAGGACTAGTGGTGAAGTGGTCGAGTCAACATCAAACATCATTGATCAATTCTGACAGTATATGCGCGCTCGCGGCTAGGATTTCACGGATATCTTAGATAAGGGTATGGAATACCAGCATCAGTTATCTCCGACGAAGTGTATGAATATAGTGATTTTATTAATGGTAGTGCTGGCTGATCTTTGCCACCTCCTACCTATATCCTGTGGTCCATTTATTTCCTTATTTTCATCCCTACGATCTCAATACTAGTTTTTTTTATTGATCCTGAAATGGCCAGTTTAAAAATTGTTGTAGTGGGAGCCACTGGCTTGTGCGGTAGATTCTTCGTACAAGAAGGCTCCGAATCAAAAGCTACGTTCATCTCATCTCTTAAGACCATCTCTCGTCGCTCTACTGGAATTAAGGCACCCAAAGTCTCCGAGTTGATTGAGTCTGATAACCAGACGTGGCCTGAACAAATCTCTAACCTCGAAACCACTCCAGATGTTTTCTTTTCTGGTTTAGGAACCACCAAAGCAATTGCTGGTGGATTTGAAAACCAATACAAAATTGATCATGATCTTAATATTGGCGTCGCAAAGGCTGCCAAAGAGAAGGGCGTTCACACTTATATCCTTGTTTCTTCTATGGGTGCTAATGCAGAATCTATGTTCTCTTATATGAAAATGAAGGGTGAAATTGAACAAGAGATTATTGCTCTTAAGTTCCCTCGTACTATTATATTGCGCCCGGGTGTCTTGTTAGGTGAACACACGGTTTCTCATGGCATTGGTGAAGTTATCAGCCAAAAGGTAGCTGGTTCAATTTATGACACTGTCTTTGCTAAGTTTGCACCAGGTGCGAAGGGTATTGATGTTGCCAGATCCGCCTTGGAATTGTTGAAGACTGAGAATGCTAGTAAAAGAGATGAACCTTTAATTGAAATATATGAGAACGCTAAGATTTTGCAACTTTCAAAGAGTTATATCCAATAGTTTATATATATGTGAATTTCAACATCGTACTGAAATAGGGTTATATGGGGCGAAAATCAAAACGGAGAAGTTCAGGCAGCCGACCTGGGCAGAGCTCAGCGCCGGAGACAATTGGTTGGTTGTCCGTTCCCAACACGACGACGTATAAACAGGAATCTAGCCATAATTGTTTTATTCAGCAACTTTATATATCATAAGCTTGGAATACCAATAAGCGCTACTACAAGATACAACAAATCTTACGCCCAGCACCCAGCCAGTCCGAAATCGCTATAAAAGGCGGATTTCTACGGAAAGCATATCCTTATATATTTTATCAGCGCGCATACACATCTGTCGCACTTAATCTAAGTAGTGCTCGTAAGATCGATATCCTTAGATGAGTTACACCCGTATGGTCTGTAAGATGAGATACAAGTCTTTAAATATTTTCCTTCGCAGGGTTAGGAATTACGTGGGATAATCACCTGCGACACATCAGAATCACGTGAAGTGTTTGAAGTGGTTTACACAAGACCTAATCGATTGGTGTAGATGGCGACGTCGAGCTGTTGTAGGGAAAATGTTACGGGCAGCAGCAAATCGAATTATTCCATAGATCCTATTCCTCATAGTATGAGGCAGAGTCCTGAAGGTACTTCTATCTTGCAACCACCGTCTTACTCTTCCATGGAAAGAGCCTCCAGGATTAGCAGCGGTGGCCACTGATAGCCGCGCTCATAACAATAACGCCACACCACGTGATGGATTCCTGCCCTTGCCCTTTGGGGTTCTCTTTACCGCATATTACAATATACACCCCGTGATCCTGTTGCGATATGTTCTTTCTTTCAAATATTTTAATTCACGTGAACTGGACAAATTGAAATCTATATTCCAGCCAGAAACAACAAGAATACTAAAAGCTGGTTTTATCGGAAAGAGCTAGCGTTATCTTGAGTGAAATAGAATCAGTAAGTAAGGCTATTGATTGTAATTAATTAATAGTAAAAAAAACTGTTGGAAGCGTTGTTGTCGTCGTTATTATTCCAAACTCCGAGTCTCGTGACGATATGCCATCGTCAAAAGCTACTTTGATGTCTTGTATCATCACATGACGATAACGCGTTATCCAAAGTCATGAAACCTGACAACAATCGAATGATTTTGAAGAAAGCTGACAGATGTTTCTCGCGGTTATGGCTGCCCGCCGCTGACCGCTCGTCTCCACTTTATACGACCAGTTTTGCTCGAAAACTCCAGACAATGGGCCTGGACCAAGCCCAGCCGCCGGAGGTGCATCCCGTTCTATGGACTGTTTCCTCCTTGTATTCCACTCTCGATGTATTTTGTACTAACTGTATGCCCAGATTGCCGCGATGGAGAAGCCAGTAATAAAAAGACCTCGTCTTGATGAGACATCGTCGGACAATATCGACAATGCTCTCTTAGGAAACAATACTGGTGCTACTACTAATAATAATAATAGTAGTAACGCTTCTCTTCCTTCAGTAACTGGCTCGTCTTCTAATCATATCAGCCATCCCCCTCGTCCTAGCCAGTCGTCTCATTCGACTACCTTGGAAGCAGAAAGTGTTGCCAATGTAGTGTCAGCGGCCGCAGCTGCTGTTAACTCCAATGATTATCAGTCTATGCTACCGCGTCAGCCCCCCTCGTCTTCAACTCATAACTATACTCATTCGAACGAACATGATAATATCAATACCTCCGGTGCGTCCAACGGCGACGATGGTCCGCTAATCACTGTAGGTTCTGCTTCATTTAAACCCGCTGTTGGTAGTGACGAATACCATAGAGTGCGTCGTGACAATCACAAGGAAGTTGAAAGAAGACGTAGAGAAGCTATCAATAAAGGGATTAACGAACTAGCTGCCATTGTTCCTGATTGTGATAAACATAAAGGCCAGATTTTAAAGAACACTGTCGACTACATCCGAAAACTAAAAGAAAACGAACAGCGGAATATGGAGAAATTGACGCTTGAGAAGCTACTCACTGAGCAAGCCATTTCCGAATTGTCTGCTACCAATAAAGCTCTTAAGACCGAGCTTGCTCAAGCTTGGAAAGAGGTTGAACACTGGAAGCAAGCTTGTGGTGTGACAGACACTGGTAACGGAGCTAGTGCAAAGTAATGGTGGAATATGATGAATTTATAGTCTATTGTTTTTATTTTATTTTAGGTAGTTGATTAATGTTTGATACTTTATACATTTTGACATGGCTCACTGCAAATACGTAGATGAAAGCAGTCGGGTTCGTTAGATGACTATTGAAAGTTAAACCTCCATTGTCGGTCTGACGACCGGACTCTGTTCCGGATCTATGATTGCTCCCCAGGCACATTACTACATGGTCAACGTGCGATGCGAACGGCAGCTTGGATGGAACTCAGTCGCAGAACGCAGAGTCATAGGGAAGCCTTTTACAATTTGTAGCCAAGTTTTGCTAGTTATAGGGATGTCGAGGGTGATTCTCGTCATTACTTTCTACGTGCGATCAGCTTTATGTTGGCAGCAGATCGCATGGCCCGGAATTCGTGCCAGGAAGGGACGGAGTTTGCGATATAAGCACGAATATTGCCATCGAAGCTCCGCCGGAGGTGATGCTAGAAAGAGGATATGCTGTAATATCCCGGTTACATAGTTTAAGGGAGTATGGGGCACGTAGAATTGTATGCCGGTAAGAGTGCTATGGGGAGCATATAACATGATACGAGCACGTTACGGATGTTAGGAGGGATTGCAGAATAGTAAAATAGGAAAAGAAGGCTCCGCACAAGGCGTCAAGCAGTGATGAGCGCTTGTTATGTAGTGAAAGATCCTAGTATTTCACACGCTGGTCTTACGAGACAGCTTTGTTTCGCGAAGTCTTGAGATTGATAGGTATGGTTCTGTCGAATTAGATTCTGTCCATTCGAGATTATGATCGTATTTATTTGATCCGATCACCATCATTTGCACCTTGATAGCATTCCTACTGCTTCTCCAGTTCCGCCAAAAGGAGGGCGACTCTCTCCCCAACCTACTACTAACGATTTCTTCGTGGCTGGACCTGGTAAAGCTTACTTCGTCACTGCTGCCAATCAGGAAGAATTGACTAACAAGGCTCACATTGATTGATATTATGATTTAGTTCTCTTACTTCTCCTGCCAATGTTTAGAAATGGCAATTCACTGAAAACCTGAACAAAGCATCTTTGGTTATACAGACAGAGACAAATTTGCAGATTTCTCTTCAGAACTTAAGAGATTAAAAGATTACTTAAATGTAACTGTCAGTGATCTATACAGTCAAAAAGACAAAGCCCACCGTTCTATCGCTCGACAGCTGATAATAGCGGCCAATAAAGAGATTACATATTCTGGTGAATAATCAGCTATGCTACGCATCTTGTAACTAGAGGATAGAAACTGTTATGCCCACTCAGGGGTAACGACGATCTTTCCTAACCGCTATCTTCCTTTAATCTTCGAGCACGGCGCTATCACCAATAGTGCTCTACTATGTGACCTGGCAGAGAGCAGCATCCTTTGCTATTTATTCATCATCTATAACAAACCAAAACATTGTCAAATAGTGTGTTTATATCCCCAAAAAGTCTATACACGCGATCAATGAGACTTTTAGCAGTAAAGGCAGCACTATCTGCTGTAATACTGGTTGGCGCGGTTGCAGGCACGCCAGAACCACCCCAACAATATATACAGCATCGTCACCATACTTATGAGAAAGCGGTACCGCATAGTGGAGACCAAAATTTATTTATAATACCGGAAAAAGATCATACTGGATATGATATAATAAATAATGATTTGATACAGCCAAATCTCAATGAGCAAGAAAATTCGTC
This sequence comes from Sugiyamaella pinicola, assembly GCA_030565085.1. Taxonomy (NCBI): domain Eukaryota; kingdom Fungi; phylum Ascomycota; class Dipodascomycetes; order Dipodascales; family Trichomonascaceae; genus Sugiyamaella; species Sugiyamaella pinicola. The sequence goes on from JAJMAW010000087.1 coordinate 55,576, forward strand.
ATCGTCACTGTTACTATTATCTCAGGCTTTGGAGATTTTGAACAGCATCCCAGATACGAAATTGTCTTCTTCTAATTCTCCGTCTGTTTCATCTACGTTGCCATCACATACGATCTTGACTTCGTCCAATGTACCGCTTCCTCTTAGGATAAGATCAGGTCCTTCTCAGATTAGACGATTCATAGTCCAGAAGCTCCAATGGCCAAAGGACAAGTTAAGGGAAGGAATTTCAAGGCTTTTAGGACCTTCGCTTCAAGATCAGATTCTTTTCGAAGAAGAAACACAACAAGCGGGTGGAAAAGCAACAAAACTAAAGTTGGCTCGTGCTATAGAGTTACTGGAGAAATCATCATACCTGGGATCCGCAGATAGCTTATATTTACTAGCAGATATGCATTTTTACGGAAATTATACTTGTGAAAGAAACTTCCCGAAGGCTGTTGAGTACTATAAGAAGTTAGCAGACCAGGGGAATTCAACTGCTCAATTCATGGCGGGATTAGCGTATTCAACAGGATTATTTGGCACTGTACCAGTTGATCAAGCAAAAGCTTCGTTATACTATACGTTTGCTGCTTATGGTGGCAATGTAAGGGCCAAAATGGCCATGGGATTCCGTCACTTAGCTTCAATTGCCGGCCCTACGAATTATGAAATGGCATATGCATTTTACAGGTCTGCCGCTGATGAATCATTGCAGTATTATTTGAATGGAAGTCGCTTTGGTGGTTCATTAGGAAAACGTCACTTAAGTCATAATTCGTTCATTATTGCTGATGAGTTTTATGGAGGAATTTATGGCCAAGGGGCAAGTGATATTAGTTCTGGCAGTGGCCCTTTGAGATTTAGTAGAAAGCAATTGTATGGATTAGGCTCGATTGAAGGAGTTTTGGAGTTTGATGAATTTGTTTCTGACGAATCTATTATAGTTCAGTTTGCCTTGGCAGTTTTATTTTATGAAGGAGGTATATACTCAGAGCCTGACTATAAGAGATCGATTACTCATGCGCTTCGAGGTGCGGGTCAGGCCTGGGACATTAGTGGTTCCAGTCCGCAACTTCTTCCAGGCGCCACACTAAGGCTTGATAAAGAGTCGTTGTATTTTGCTTCAAGATGTGCAGGATTTATTGGGCAAAGATATCTCCGAGGAGAGGGGATTGAACAGAATACAACAAAGGCCTTAGACTGGTTTCGCAGAGGTGTGCTGCATGATGATCCTAATTCTCATGATGGACTAGGATTAATGTATTTACAAGGAATCGAAGTGCCAAGGAATATTGAACTAGCTGTGGAGCATTTGAAATCGGCTGCAGACAAGAAAATCACTAGTTCGCAAATGAATCTTGCAAGAATTCATAGAGCCAGAGGAGACCAAACGAGAGAATTGGAATACATTAATGGTGCTGCACAGGGTCACAATCTTGAAGCGGTGTATATATTATCAGACCGTTTAATATCGAGCCAAAAGAATGGTCAGAACGATGAGGGAAGTGGCAGTATACGTGGTAATATATATGAGGAACCAGCTCTTCTTCTTAAACAATTATGTGAAAGAGTTGAGGATTTCCATTCCCCTCTTCGGTGGGCTCAAAAAATGTACAGAGAAGGTGACTTAGTATCGGCTCTGTTGGGATTTCTCATTGCCGCAGAACAGGGATATGAAAGTGCACAGGTGAATGTGGCATATATACTCGATGAATCGACTGGCTATATTGATTTAACGAAAGCTATTGATCCAAATGGCATCAGTTTAAAAGAAATATTCCCGAATTCATCCGCTACCAGCCTTGTCTATTGGACCAGAGCATCTAAGCAGATCAATACTGATGCTCAAGTAAAGATGGGCGATTATTATCTTGAAGGGATTGGAACAGCTGCAAATCCTGAGAAAGCTGCAGCTTGTTATAGTGCGGCATCAGAGAGAGGTCATGGTATGGCAAGTTGGAATTTAGGCTGGATGCATGAGAATGGAATAGGTCATGAAAATGATTACCATTTAGCAAAGAGGTACTACGATCATGCCTTGGCGTCATCGCCAGAGTCCTATCTCCCCGTCAAGTTATCTTTATTACAGCTTCATATAAAGGCGTATTGGAATACCCTAAGTGGTGGGAAAATACGTGATATTATCCCTGAGTCCAGACCTAAGCTTTCGTTTCGAGAGCATTGGGAACTATTCTGGGCACGATGGAAAGAAATGGAATTTAAATTATGGGATGAAGATCTGGAAGAATATTCGTTTGGAAGTTTTGATTCAGATTTGGCTGATATTAAAAATGACTTAATGGAAAGCGCGATACTCTTACTTTTGGTTGCAACTATAATAGCTTTGTTACTGTGGGGAAGACGGAGGGTAGGAGTAGAGGTAAATGTGCGAATTGTTCCAGGTCAGCCTGGAGGGCAAGCAGGTGGGCAGGAAAGAAATCAGATCGAAGATCAGCAAGATGTAATGCCAGCAGCATTACGAGATGTAATGGAGCAATTTAGGTCTATGGGTCAGGGACCAGTGGAGCGACAGCCAGAACATAGTGACGACGGCCACCAAGCGAGTCAGCCCGGTGCACAATCTGACGATGACGTCGCTCAGCCTCCTTTGAATAGACCATTTGGAGCTAATCTATCACAAACTGGTGAAGACCCCAATCAGCTCATAGTCCCCATATAAAGCGTATTTGTATTTTTGTGTTATATATTTAAAAATAGTTCGTTAATTTCTTAATTATTTATGAAATTGCAATATTTGGAGGTTGGCTATCTTATCAGCATGCATTTCTCGACGTCACGTGAAGTTTGGCTTAGTTTTTCTTGCATCCCCTGCATAAAAAATGTTTGAGTCAGGCCGGAGGATTTTCGAAAGAGCAGCGATAGATAACATTGATCTGACAGAATTTCTACATGTACAACATGGTGACAGGTTCATGAAACTGAAACTTGTAAATATTGTGGAATTTTGTACCATAATACACACTTGCCTGTGTACTCGTTTTCCAAAAACCTTGACTTGAATAAAAAAAATCAGCAGAATTTTCCGAACGAAGGAATAAAGGTTCATAAATATCAAAAGAGGTCTATTTGAGGTCGAGCTGAGGCTTTTGAAGATCCTATAATAGATGGAGTCTTCCCTTGAAACCACCGGCCTCGATAGTATTCAGCTATTACCGGATGTTAAATCCGGTGCTACTCTGAAGGATGAGGTCGGTGACCCAATTTCAGATATCATTTGTGGCTCTTTAGCAGGTGCTACTGGTAAGCTGATTGAATATCCATTTGACACAGTAAAAGTCAGATTACAGAGCCAGCCAGTCGATTCTCAGCATGTTCAGTTCAAAGGTCCTTTGGATTGTTTTCGTAAAAGCATTCAATCAGAGGGCGTCCGGGGTCTTTACAGAGGCATCTCGTCTCCTATAGTGGGAGCAGCAGCTGAAAATGCGGCCCTTTTTTTTGCATACAATATTTTACAGAATTTGATAAAAGATAATGGAGTTAATATTAATGGGTCAAGTGCATCATTACTATGTGGTGCTGGAAGCGGAATATTTGCATCGTTTATTTTGACTCCTATTGAACTGGTAAAGTGTAGAATCCAAGTTCAGATGATGCGGAATGGAACTGCTAATGCCTCCGGAGTATGCCAGAAGGTTGGTGCCCTCAAAACAATTTTATCTATTTACAAAGCTGATGGTGCAGCTGGATTCTGGAGAGGTCAGACTGGTACACTGATTCGTGAATCGGGCGGATCTGCTGCTTGGTTTGGAGCGTATGAGTATGTTATTAAGTTGTTAAAGAAAATACGTGGTAATGATGACTTAACTAGAAGCAGCAATACAGATTCAATGATTGCCGGCGCAGCAGCAGGTATTTCATATAATTTATCGTTGTTTCCAGCTGATACGGTTAAAAGTCGTATGCAAACAGAACAGGTATTAAGCGGTGGTAAACGACCGTCAGGAGGATTTTTCGATACTGGTATCTCCATATATCGAAATGCAGGCATTGCAGGATTATATAGAGGATGTGGGATTACCCTGGCGAGAGCAGCACCTTCCAGTGCAATTATTTTTCTTGTTTATGAGAACCTGAAAATTTTCAAAAATAAATATTTATAGATATTGATAGAATAACAAATCCTTTTTGGGCTCATGCGATTCGCCTCCTGTAGCTGAGCTTCCCGCCCAATCTGCTTCGCGAAGAGAACGAAGACGTTTCGAAAGCAAGTTCATCGAAGGAATCAGCCATGAGCATCAACAGTAAGATCATTAATTAAATACATGCAGTAATATATAGGATATAATTTAATCATATAAAGACATAGCGAATACGAAAAGGTACAGTTTCCCTCTCATGAAGCCGTTTGTTGCTGCTGCTGCTTCTTCTTTTTTGGCTTATCTTCTATCTGTTCTACCTTTACTTCATCTAGTCCCTTTTCTTCTAGAAGTTCTTGAACATATTCTTCAACTTCATCAGCTACGTCTCCTTGAATAATGACTTCATCCCTTCCTTCAGGCGTCTTTGTCACACTGGCTCCGGTAGCAAATTTCGAAGCAAATGTCTTTGCTAACTTCTTAAGGTCGATTCCGAAAACTTCTAATCCAGTAATCGATACTACATGTTTTCTTTTTGATCTTTCAATACGCTTAATAGTTACCTTTGTAGCCATCTTCTTTTGTAACTCTCGTTCCGCTTTAGCTTCTTCTTTTGCTTGTTGTTTCTGAATCTTACGTTCGATTTCTTCTTGCTTTTCAAGAGAAAGACCTGAAGTAGCTTGCTCGAGAGACTCTACGGAATAGAGTTGTTGGTACATATCAGGGTGCTCATTTCCGAGCCATTCCTTACATCTCTTAGCCACCCCGCCGAATTCGCAATATTCTGGCGGGAAGCTACAGATTCCACAATAGACAATAGAAATCATGGTTGAGGTAAAACAGAGAGATATTGTAGTACGTTTCTACCTGAAGGTCGGCCATGATAATTATAATTATAATTATTGAAATAGCTGATCATACGGGTTAGGGTACACCTCTTTATAAGAGTGTCCCTCATTCTGTTTTCTCTTGAAAAGAGTTCTCCTACTCTTCATAGCAGTCTTGGATCACTAATCTGAGTGAGAAGTTTGGGATCATATTGAAACAGTAACAATAGGGAGATTATTAGATAATCTGGAGAATATTGATAGGTGTATAGTAGTTATCGCGTGATATGTTCCCGCTTTAAAGGATACCTAGTTACGCGCCAGGGTTAGGCCAATTGTGGAATATATTTGAGAGAAGATAATTAAGTTAAAGCAAGAAAGAGTTACAGTAGAAGACAGCCCAAAAGGATGTCACGATTTGAATTGTATTCGCCCGAGGGGCTAAGAATTGGTGAGTAGATCTGAGTTCATACTTTTAAACACAGCTGCGCTTTGGAAGTATAATCCCTGACGGTATTGGTGCGGAAGAAAGAATCTGCCCAACCAGAGGCTGAGCCATACAGAGAATAGAACTGGCCATAGAAACAGGACTAACATTAGCTTAGATGGCCGAAGATGGAACGAGCTAAGGAAAATTTCATGTGGACTGAACACACATGCAAATAGCGCAGATGGGTCGTCATTTGTTGAGGTGGGGACTACAAAAGTGATTTGTATCGTGCAAGGACCAAGAGAGCCAGAACTAAGAAGCCACATGAATATTGATTCGGCGTATTTATCAGTGAATATATCTGTATCGCCGTTCAGTACTATTGATAGAAAGAAGCGGCCTAGAAATGATAGAAGGATTCAAGAAGCGGCAATGTCGATACAGCGCACTTTCCAAGAGGCTATATTGGGCCATTTACACCCACGAACGGAGATTGTTATTTCCTTACATATTTTAGCACAGGATGGTGGATTTTTCTCTGCATGCATCAATGCTACAAGTCTAGCGTTAATAGATGCGGGTGTTCCTATGTACGACTATGTCACAGCATGTTCAACGGCATTATACGATTCCATCAATCCATTACTGGATCCAAATAATGCTGAAGAATCCGATCTTTCGTTTCTAACTGTAGGAGTTATTGGCAGAACTGAGAAGGTATCTCTTCTTCTATTAGAATCCAAGATCCCTCTCGATCGTCTAGAATCAGTTATTGCTGTCACTATCTCTGGTTGTCATTCAATCCGAGATCAGATGGACCAAGAAGTCCGCAAGCACGGGAAACACAGAATTGCTAAACTATCTCAATAGACAGGTCTCCCTCCGACTTCGCCAACAGTAAGGTGCTTAGGAGCACATATGCATTTCGAATTTCTGTATTTATATCATGAATTCGTATACCCCAACTATTTATTCTTGTAGCGGCTGGGCACTGTCCATATCGCTGAATCGAAAAAACTTTTTCACGATGTCAGAAGGGGGTACTAAGGAGCCGGGAATTAACCAGATTCCCGACTCTCATACGCCAACTGAGGCTATTTCCTCTAGATTGAGAAGTACTAAAAGCAATGGAACAATCAGTTCCACCAAAAACTCCGTCCGCGCAAGCGTTCACAAGACAAAACTCGACAAGGTGAGGCTTTCCCCCACCA